>APFE031610825.1:136205-175022 GCA_000404065.3 Pinus taeda | reverse complement strand
AATTTCATGAAAAGTTCTTCAAAATTAAAAGCTATTTGTACCCAAGGATTGTAGCCATTAGACTCCTAGTACAACATCAACACCTCCCATTGGAATGGAAAGCATTGGGCTAGTCAATACATATTCTCCCATGGATAGCTTGATATTATGGCACTTTCCAGAGGAATTTATTGTTCCTCCATTTGCAACCATCACTTGACACTCTGGTGCTGGATATAAGAAGCAATTCAATTCTTTTGCTATCTTATACAATGAATAAAATTGTGAGTACTTCCTGAATCAATCAAACACTATTACCTTTTTCTTCTTGATTTGTCCTTCTATCTTGATGGTTTGAGGAGTGGTAATTCCCACCAATGCATTACAAGATATGGTCGGATTAATTTGTTCTTCATCTAGGCTTTGTTCCTTGAGTATATCCTCTTCTTTTGACCTTTCTTGCTCCTTTTCTTCTTCCTCTTCACAATCTATGTAGAATAATTTCTTCTCAGCACACTTATGACCTTTAGTGTATTTCCTATCACAACTATAACAAAGCCCTTTTGCTCTTTTTTCTTCCAATTGTTGTGGTGTCAACCTTATAGGTTGTGGAAGACTAGGGGCAACAACACTTCCATCTTTATAGTTGTGAGTGGTATGCTTCCTGGTTGCCATAATTTTGCTTTCCATTTT
Source organism: Pinus taeda (assembly GCA_000404065.3). NCBI lineage: Eukaryota > Viridiplantae > Streptophyta > Pinopsida > Pinales > Pinaceae > Pinus > Pinus taeda. The sequence continues at coordinate 174,350 of APFE031610825.1, read as the reverse complement.
TCTTGCTAACCTGAATGCCTTCCCTAATGAATCAGGTTCCCAAAGGCGAACATCATGTTGGATATTATCCTTTAAAGTCCCTATGAACACATCAATCCTATGCTCCTCTGGAATATCTTTTACCTTATGTTCAATTTTTGGAACTCCTCAATGTGCTCCATTATTGAACCCTTTTGTTTGAGACTTAACAATTGGCTAAAAAAAGTGTTTCTTTTTGTATCCTCATAATGTGCTATCAATTCTTCCGTAAAAATTGCCCGTGATAAATTGTTTACGAGAGCAAAGCCATTGATACCATACAAACTGATTTGGTTCCAAATATAAAGATGCAATACGTACCTTATGTGTGTTTTGCACATTATTGAGATCGAAAAATTGCTCCATCTGTAATATCCATGTTGCGGGATCCTTGCCATCAAACTTCCTCATATCGATTTTTGGAATATGGTGGGTCTTCGATCCAACATTAGAGTCTATGGATCATGATTAACATTTCTTTGGTTCTCATCATGAGTTTCCTTTGGTCCCTTTCACCATTAGTAAGCATTTCTTGTAGAAAATTTGTTAAATCTGTCTTCAAATCTTCCATGCCTGTCTTCAAATCTTCCATGTTTGTCTTCAAATCGTCTATCTTAGCTTCCACGACAATCATCTTAGCTTCTACGCCTTTCTTTAAACAATCCATCTTAGCTTCTACGCCTTTCTTTAAACCATCCATCTTAGCTTCTACATCTTTCTTTAAACCATCCATCTTAGATTCTGTTCCTTTTTGTACAAGTGACACTTGTTTCACTTGGTCTCGTAATTTTGATATATCATGTTGCATTTCTTCTTCTTCATGAGTCATGCTAGAGCTTTCAGGTTGCTTACTAGGTGTTCGCATTTTCTTTCCTTGAGACATCAATTATTGATAATAATGATTTACTATGCCCTTTGAATTCCTTCAAACTAATTTTTCAAACTAAGCTTATGCAAAAAAAAAAAAAAACTACACACCTTTTTTCACTTTGTCGGAGCTTGATATTGAATCTGATGTATCTTTGTAATTTCAGATCATCCAGTTCTGAAATTGCGACTTGCGGTAGACCTCTGCGTCCTCTTTCTAATGCCACTAGTCTGATCCAAATTGGATTCTCCAGGGAAGAGTTATGCCAAATCTTCCACAACGACCTGATTATAGACTAGTTCAGTAGAGTGAACTTGTACGACGTGCCACGAGTCACTGTTTCAACGTTTTGCTCTGAAAAATATGTACAAGAAACTACAGTCTGTCCTCTTTCTGTACCTTCTTACTATATTTCAATCCGATGCTCAAAGAGAAATTTATGACGATTTTCCCCGGGTCACCTGTTTGGAATGCAATTCAGGAGTCTGCAAAATGGCCAACTTCCTCAGATCATATCTCCGCAAATATAGCGCGAAAAGCTCTAAAATTTGGACTTGAGGTTCAGTGCGATTTCGTCTCAAATGATTTTTTTTTAGCTTCTGAAACATCGCAGAAAAAATCTATAGCGAAAATTCCATGCTGACCTATTTGAAGCAGCAAAACCCTAGAATCTAATGGTCTGATACCAAATGTTATGAAACCAGCTCACAAAAAGATAGAAAATATAGTTGAGCACCTTAGAATTCAACCTCTTCGAGGGGGCAACCTCCTTTACAATTCCTTTATAGCTCCAAAAACCCTAACCTTATTACAGTCATTTCTACACCTGACAGTTTTGGGCTTTTATGAATGCAATCATAGAATGTTTATAATGCCAATTTTAACACATGAACTATAATTATAATTTTGCATAGTGAAAATATCAACTAATTAACAACATTTAAGTTTAATGTCAACAATTTCCCCAACTAGGGTTTGTGGCAATGCAGTGTAAAATGTATCAACATGCACAAGTACATAAAACTAGGCTCATAATTGAAATTCACAGTGAAATTACAAGCATTAAAAATATTTGTACGTAAACCTTGAAGTTAGTGTTTCAACATAAAATTATATAAACAACATGGCACAGAAAAAGTAATACTTATCTTTACCCAAAGTAAACTAACTGGTTATGGGCTATCCACGTTTTGTCCTTCCATAAACAGTGTGGTTCATGGATTTCAACCATGAGTCACCCCCAATTCAGGGATGCAACCCCCAATTCAAGGAAACAGTAACCTGAAATAACCACACATCCACAAACAAGGTGTCTACCCAATAATCATGTTGTTCCAAGGCTCCAGACACCCTCCTGGCTAATTTTCAAGGTGTCAACCCAAAATTCATGTTGCTTTATGACTCCAAGCTCCCTATAGGCCACAAACCGACACAGCTCCCAGTTGGTCTAGAACACAAGCTCGGGGCTCACTTGTTGGTTGCTAAAAATCATCATAATTATCATAATAATCATGCCTACAAGTATATATTATTTTATATATATATATTTATCTATCTATATATATATATATATATATTATATTATTATATATATTATATATATATATTATATATATATATATATATATATATTATATATATATATTATATATATATATATAATATATATATATATATATATATATATATAATAATATATATATATATATATATATATATATATATACTATATATATGCAGGGCCTAGAAAGGGGAGGAAACCCATAGAGGTGGCGGTCAATGAAGCAACAAGAGCATACAATGACAGAACAGATGCTGACATTCGTAAACTAATCCAGGAAATGGAGGACAACATCATGAAGGAAGGCTCAAAGCTATAAATGGAGGAATGGGGGGACCTTGTTCCTGACCCAGGGCATACCAGGGGCAGGATGACTCTATTCAAACAAACCCTACACATTTACTGGGTCATGAAACACTTGTTGGCCAGAGCTCTGGAATAAGTGGCGGGGGAGATGGCGGAAGTCACCCAAGGCATGCCCAACCTCAAAAAGGAAATTAAGAATATGCAAATGATAATGTTTATGCAGGATAACAAGCTGGATAGGATCCAACAACGAATGATGGAGCTGGCACCGGTGCCGGGAGGCTCTGCTGCAACACTGGCTATCATGGACTCCAAACAGGATGTTAGCAAGGAATATATTTTCACCTCCCAGGTTTTACTAGTCTTTTTAGCGGATAGCCTTTACTTTTCTTGTCTTTGTATGTTAATTCAGACCTTAAAATGTGTATCTAGTTGTGAAGTGTATCTAGTCTAGGTTGAAAGACTTGTAAAATTTTGCTACTAGATGGCTTATAACAGACTAAGGTGGCCAATAGACTTGGTTTCCCAAGTGGGTAAGTCGAGGCCACCAAGATTTTGTATTTGGAACAACTTGCTTTTATAAATAGAAAAAAGAAGGAATTACTGCAACTTATTATATATTATATATATACTATATATATATATATATTTATAAATATATATTTTTTTTTTTTTTTCCCCAAGAAAAATCGTAATCTTCCATTAATTGAAAAATTACATATAGTAGATGCCAATGGCATATGAATAACTGTTTGGCCGAGTCCAGTCAAAGTAGCTGTCATAAAAGTAAGTTATGGCCGAAGCCATTCTCAAAATAGATGTACATATTCACATCATAGAGTGTTCATCATGTCTAGTATGCAAAATAAGAACATACATATATACATATAATGATACTGTGTATCAACTGTAATATAATTAAAAAAATTAGGGCCTGTCCGCCCTGTGATATGCTCTAATATATATATGTGTGTGTGTGTCTATTCAAGTTTCAACAATGCATCATTGATAAAGACATTAAATCCATCATGAAAAGTGCATTTAAAAGGAATAAAAGCATTTTGAATATTTTCCAATTTGTACCATATTGTTCCATTATGTAGTGTGTTGTACAAGAAACATTGTCTCCATGTGCTTGCACCTAGTACATGTCATGTGTCAAAGTCAAACATTATAAGAACTTAAAGTCTATTGGAGTATTTGGTTGGTATGAGATTTAATTAGTTTTGCAAATAGATTTATTTCACTTTTTTACATATATATTTACATATTTATGCCCTATGATTAAAATGCATTATATAGAAATGGGAAAAAGTCTGAATGTAGTTTGAATCACTTCTTTAGATTGTGTTTACATGTAACTCAATACTTTGGTTGATAAACTATAAAAAAATGGACTCTAAGTTTAGGACTTCAGGCTAGATTATTCTACTTGAGTTTAGAAATAGTTTTGTTGTCAACATTCTTTCTAAGTCAACATTTTTTTTCTTGGATTAGTTTATATGTAATAGTTTAGTCAACATTTTTTTCTTGGATTAGTTTATATGTATTATGCAGAGGCATCTCCTATATGCCTCCCAAATGCAAGCCGTTGGAGTGTGGGGGGATCTTCTATACATGGTCGGGCTCGTGATAGATCACGTAGCCCACCTAGATTGCGTGTTCCATTTAGAGGCAGTGTTTCTATATTTATTGATGATCATGCTACTAATAGTGGACCTTCTTCACCTGTTTCAAGTACACCTAACACATTTTTAAATCCTCTTTAAACTTTACGTGTTTATGTATTGAAATTGTCTTTAATTTTTAAATTGTCTTCAACTAATGTGTTTGAATTTAATGTATATGCTATTATGCTTCTAGTTTGTTAAATATATATGTTAAATTATGTTTATGATTTGCAGACCCTCAGTAGGGCGAAGTTGAGGATGACAGTGTAATGTCAATCCATATGTGGGATGATGCAACAAATAGTATCACATTTGAGGATTTTGCGACCCAACCTACGTGGATCACACAAGAACTTCTTAACAGCCCTGCCAGTTCACCTACTAGGAGTAGTTTGTCTTTGATGTTGGAAAGCATCAATAGGTTGATTGATACATACCGAAGGTCGGCCCCACAAAACCACGTCCTAAATTCCATACATAGGATTAGGAGGCATGAGGTCAGAGGCCCACATACTTGGGAGGTGGTGAAAGCATCCACTAAGAACATTGATGTTCATGGGGAGTTGTTCTACATCCCTCAGGATCCCCCTGCTAGACATAAAGGTCTGATTCCACTCATATATTTTAAGAATTTTGATGCAACCCCTTTTGTGTATGATCGATTCATTGGAGCTTGGGGCCAGTTCCCCCACCATGACCAGGTCACCCTTTATTTTTCGAAGCATATATATGCATATTTCATGTTACATATGAGGACAGATTACAATGATACCTGACCTCATTATTATGGAGCCAGCTTGAGAAGTACATATGATTGCGAGGGGGCTCATAGGGACACTATGCATGTACCACCACCTTTGCAATTGTTTCCACTACCATCTCAGAGCGTGGTATTTCTGACAGAGTTAGAGGAGCCATCACAACTTGGTGTTAAGACTTGGGATACCATTGTAGATAACATGCAAACGTTCTTGGTCAGTGTTCTTGTTGCATTGCAGGGAGATATTAGAAGACTGCTACCATTACTTTGTGAGCCACTAGTTACTTTATATGATGATTCAGTTCTTGTGAGTTTACCCATTGACCAAATTTTATCATATGCATATATGTGTCGTGATGCCATTGTGACACGTGGAGGGTGCACAACCTGAGTAACACATAACAGGTACATATATATATATATATATATGAAACTTTTGACTCTTATCGTCAAATTATGCATAATTATTTATATTAATTTAGTTTATATTATATTTCATTTATATTAATAAGTTCATGATAGCATGTAGACTTAGGGCTTCAGCTAGATGGATGAGCTTTTGAAGTCACCTGAGGGGGTAGTTGATGAGCCATTCCATCCTCCACGAGTGCATGCTTCCATGGAAGTCCTCCACCTCCACCTCATAACACGCATGTGTAGGAGAGTCACTATGTACAACCACATGGACCAATAGTTGAGGTAAATTTTTTTATTCCTAATATTTCAACATTTTCATTTTTTAAGTTACATGCATGTTAATTAATTCGTAGACTAGTTACAATTTGTCCTTGTCATTGTATACACAGGCCCATATGTAGACAACTTTTGATGTCAAGGTTATGTGGAAACATGAATGTGATGCTGTGTATAGAGGCATTGACGATGTGGGTCCATCGATGCAAGCCCCAATCTTCAAGCCACAGGCAGGGGAGCACCAAACCCAGATTCATCAAACCCCCATCATATTTGACTTGTGTTTGGACTTGAGTGAGGTTAGTAGATTCATACATGTAATTAAAAATGTGGTTCAAAAAAATTTATATCTCTTATGTTTATTTTGTACAAATAATGATCTAATTATTTTGAATTTGAATGTGTTATATTATAGTAGCAAATTGTGGACACATACTTTACGCATCAAAACTCACATAGAAGCTCTCGTGGTACGCGTGGATAGTTTATATATTTTTCAGGCCCATTTCATAGGGAAAATTCACATGTAATACTAACTTTGTATATTTTCATACATGGATAGTTTATGGATGTACATGGATATTATTTCAGTTTATGGATGCTTATTATTTAAATTTATGGACGTTCATGTGATATTTGTATTTTGTATATATTTTCATATGGATAGTTTATTGATATATTCAATATTTCAATTTATTGATTTGTATATATTTTGTTTATGGATGTTCATTTTTTTTTGTAAGATTGGTAGGACTACATCTTCATCATGTCCAACTTCTCGCCCCAATCGGGGGGGATAACACAAGATTTGAACCCAAGACTCTTGGTTCGGTGAGATTTCATTTCCATGGTCATTTCCAATTGAGCTACCCCAAGAGGATATATATATATATATTTTTTCGTAAGCTTGGTAGGAATACTTCTTTATCATGTCCAATTTTTCACTTGGATCGGGGGGGATAACACAATATTTGAACCTGTTGAAGGATGGAACTTGACTACCTCAACATTGGGGAATACCACTCGGTTGAGAGGTTAAAGCAATTCCGTTTCCATTGAAATTGGTAGTTCCGATGGGTATAAAGGGACTAGTTTCTCGTTTTAAAGAGATTTAATATAATAACAGAATGAAAACTGATGAAATGATTTTATAGCTAATGATAAATTACTAAATAAAATTATTCGACTTATTTCCTGGGATATTACATCTTTGTATGTGATTCAAAGAAATATTTCACAAAGCATATAACAATATAGATCATTCAATACTTTGATGAAAAGAAATCATATATGATAAAATAAATTAATTAAATGGTTAATTAATTTGGTTGGTTAAAACTCAATCACATAAAATATCTTGTTATCTCATGCATAATCACAAATCATTCAATTCTTCACATCAATAGTGATAATGACTCATTGTTTTCAAAGCATTTATTTACCAAAATAACACATAAGAGATTCACTATCTAATTCAGTAATACATAACGATAATATAAATATTATAGTACCCGATGCATTAGCGCTCTGCTTATGAAAAAGATAGCTTTCAGGCTCATCTTCTCAATTAGATAACTTTGGATCAAACAATAGTGCAAGTTCAAATTTGTCTTCTCAAAATTCTAGATCCCTTTCTAAATGCATGAAAGGGGTGGGGTTTAAATAACCTATTAATATTAGAAAAATAGTAAACTTTAAAATAAAATTCTTCAAAAAAAACTTCAACAAACTAAGCTAAGATAAAGGACAACTAAATGAGTGATCTGTTGTAACAAGAATTTATGACTTTACTCTAGATTGATTCTAAATATGCTCTTTGAGATCATATATGTCCGTGATTCTCTTCAGCTGGGGGGGATGTACCGGTTGCATGCGGATTTGTCCCATAAACACTACATTACTAAGAGTTGGAAGAAGTTGTACTTCTGCATTCGAGAGACAAGCACGAGCCACTGACTATGAGGCTTCACTAGAAAATGCTAATAACTTTCAAGGTTCGCTTGTGATAAACCCTAAATATCTTGAACCTTATTCTTAGATGTTTCATGCCAAGATCGTTTTAAAGCTTTGACATCTGGCAAGGTGTCCTTTGGGAATTCCTGAATTATATTGGCCTACAATAACGTATCTATAATGTATTCAGTGAAATTTGAGGCAAGATTTCTAGCTTCGATAATAGCCATTTCTACCTATTTCATTTTGATATCCCAGTCACTGAAAATAATATCCTTCTTTGATTCTTCAATTCAAGGAAGATCAACTGGTCTTCCCTGAGCATTGTCTTTCCAATCTATATAATCATAGTTTTTCTCTTCAATTTCTTCATAAAACTTCCTTAAATCCGACAATTGGTTTACTAAAGAATCGTTGGTCTTTGACAAGTCATGAATTAAAGGAAATTTGTGACACAAGATAGCCTGCTGCTTTGTTAGGAGTATATCCAGTTATGATACTTCCTTGTGAACTTCATTTATCCCTGGATTTTCCCTTAGTTTGTTTATCCTTTGTTGCAATTGCGGTATTTGTTCATCTTTGTTCTTCACTTCAGATTCAAATTGTAGCTTTAAATCATTATAAATTTTCTATAACTTGGTAAGATTTTCTTGCCATTGTTGCTCAATTACTTGCTTTTAAATCTAGAAAGTTTGTTCTAATTGAAAAATCCTTTGATATTTTTCTTTCATTAGCAATTGTATTTCTGAAGCTTTATCAGTGGTAGCACTAGCGTAAGCTCTTGTGAACTGAGATACTCTGTTCAATTCCTCGTCAGGGGATGTTTGAGCTCCTTTCCAAAGGACTTGAAAAGGAATTTCATTTGAAACTAGCACTTGCGATTTCTCTCACTTTCTTTTATTCCTTGACCTGCTCATTACTTCTTTATGTTTTGGACTGTAAAATATGTCCAAAGGCATCATTTCTTCAATCTTGAGGACTATCTCGACAGTAGGGATTGCAAGAATTATTCCCATATCATCGGCAATAGTCGATTGATTGACAATTTTGGCATTAATGTTATTCTCGGGAGTTTTAGGAATAATATTCCCTTTGGAAGCCTCAATAGTAAACGAGGTTGTCCCTATAGTTTCTGGAACCTGTTTTGTCTCTTTGCTGATTGTAACATGTTCTTCTTTTATATCGACTGAGATACTTGTAACCTGAGATTCTTCTGTTGTCAAAATATGGCTGAACTCCTCCCATACTTCATCCAATTTGTTCTCCTCTTTAATTTCACTTGTTTTCTCAACAACTATATTAGTTGTTTCAGAGACTTGGTAAATAATTGGAGCTTTTGTAGAGGAAGATGATGCATCTGAAACTTCTGAGTTTTGTTGAATTGTTTTAACACACATTTTGGAAAACAGGCTATTCTTTGTTGACGATATTGATTGAATCTAATCAATTCGTTAGGAATTTGAGTTCTATTACCAATTTTTCTACCATATAATATTCTGGAACCATTTCAAACAAATCATCGAACTTGTCAAGCTTGCTTGAAAAAAATTTGAGCTTAGACTATGTTGTAACATCGTTCGCTACGCCATTATGGTCATATGGACCATTTAGTATGGTTGGAAAACTAAAGGCTTTTAATTGTTCAATTTGAACTAAGGAATGCTTGAAATTATCTAAGGCATAGGTACCATAGGGGATAGGAAAACATGGACGGGTTGATTTCTTGGCATCTTTAAGTACTTTAGTTAAGCCCTTACCAACTGTTTGATGAGCGATTTCCATGGCCAGCAATTTAGTTGGGACAAAAATGGGAAAACATGATGATGGGCAAGGCTACCAAAAACTCGAATGCAAGTAAATGACTCTTCCCCAAATCACTTTTCTATAAGTTTTAAGTATTTATTGGCTTTTTCAGCAAGTCTAGGGGTTTTTCTACCAAAGACCTCTTGGTGGATAAGGAGCATGACCTCATGACAAATTTTGTAGAAGTAAGCATGGTATTTGGTTTCCCAAAGGATATTGAGATAAACAGATATAAGACTAGGAAATTGGTCTATCCATTTCCATCCTAGAGATGGAAAATCAAAAGAAAAACAAATTACGTCCATGACATAGGCGGTCATAAAGAAAGGAGGAGCTATTCTTTCAAGAACATTACACTTCTATCTGTAATTGTGGATTTGAGTGGTCAAATTGTTGGATAAAATAGTCTCCCAATCCATGATATAGCCATAAGCAGAGCCTTCTATCAATGGCAACCATTCTTCAAAGAATTTATGCATATTTGGATAACCATAGAGGTGACATAACATAGTAGCAATATGAGAGAAAGGGCCAACAATAGAGGCTAATGAATATATACCCCTGTCCTCTTGCTTGTGTTTGTTTAGGTCCCTTCTCCATTCTTTGATCAACTCTGCGGGATTTAGATTCTCTTGCTTGAATTTCTGGACGAATTGCGTATCATATTTCTTCTGAGGTTGAGGTAGATGATACATTTTCCTTAAATCCTCAACTTCAAAAGACCTAATAACTTCCTTCTTTGGAGTTATAAATGTTCTGTCTGTAATGTCCAGATGGTCAACAACCCATCTCACCATATCTGTATATGGTATAATTTTAAGGCGGGTAGAAATTGTATGGAGAAGTCAATTGACCACATAAATCAATGTGTCACTGTTACCTGGAGGGGAACCATTAGCAGTAGCAGTGTGTTTCACGATTGTTCTTGGATTTTCATCCTTCAATATTTTGTATGTTACCTCCCAGGAGGAAGAACCTACATCTGGAGTGCATGTAGTAAATGTAAACAATGGAGACATCTGAAACACTTCTTCAGGAGGAAAGACTGGTTCTTGCTGTATTGCAGACTTCCTCCTCACCTTGGTTATTCTTGACATGTCATTTAACTGCTCTTTATCGGAATTTGCTTGTAAAGAAACAAGCCAAGATAAGCAGCAAGAGCTTCAAAAGATGCAAAGAGTCATATCAATTCAATGCGAGATTTATGGAAAATCTTTTCACATTAACTAAAAATTATTACAAATCATCAAAAACCCTCGAAATTAGAAATACACAGAGTGATCATTTAATTTTCAAATGTTTGTTCACGTGACACTGGCACTTGTCACTATATCAGAAAATATTTTATTGATGTTTGGTATTGGGCGATATTAACATAACTCAACGATCTGCGATTTCTGAAAAACATATAGGTGTGGAATCTATGTTAGTGAAATATTAGAGTTAGAGTTTTAACAAAATACGATATCGACATCTATCAATTGACGGAATGTGATATCGACTTTTGACATATTGTGATATTGGCTTCAGCAATTTGCTATTTCGCTTATCAACTTTTCGCTGTTTCGCTTATCGGATTTTTGTTGTTTTAGAATCGACTTTTTGCAATCAGCTTTTCACAATCGAATTTTCGCTGTTTTTCTATTCTTTGAAACAATCATTACTACATGTAGGTTTTAATAAGACCAATCTTTTAATGATATTTTCATTTATTTGTTATGATTTCTGGATTTGTAAGATTTGTAATTTATCTCCTAAAACTACAAAAGGACTCCTAAAAGGTTTTATGCCCTTTTTATAAACTTTCTTGTTTTATTAAAAAATAAAAGAGTAAATATAAAACTTATCCTATTTTATCTAAACAATGAAGGATTCTATCCTAACTTTTTAAAAGGGTCCCCATTATTCTTTCTCCTAAGTCTAAAGATAATGGGGGGTTGTTGAGTACCACAACAATTGGTGACACACTGGATGAAACAATTAATCTCTGTAAGATGTCAATCTTTATCAATAAATTTCTTTAGAAAGTTTAACTATATATTATATTTATATATATATATATATATATATATATATATATATAATATATATATATATATATATATATATAATATATAGAGACACTATGGCTGTCGGACTCAGGATATGGAGTAAACTTTTGGACTACTTATTGTGCTATGTCATTAAATTTTGAGCTTGTGACTAACTATTTAATGATTGTTGATTATGCATGACCATACTATTTTAGTTGTAGCTTCTTTTATGATTGCGATTATAGATTTTATTTTCCTTTTGCGATGATTACTTTTATTAATGCCTCTTGCATTGCCTATAGATTGTCACAATTGACCACTAATTACATACTTGGGAGTCTTGAAGCAAGTTGGTTGAGGTGGCAGGGAAGCCACTGATTCTCAAGAAAGGGGAAATACATGATTTCATACTGAGTATGAACATGATTAAAAGTACAATGTAACGACAAAAAGTCATATACGCAACGGAAATATTAAAATACTTCGTAGACAAAGACATCCACCGTAGGATAGTAATTGTAAATTATATATTGCATAAAGAATTGATGTAAGGAAAATTACAATTGAAAATGAGGGCTTGCTTATATACCCTAGGCAAGCTAGGCAAGTGCCCTTCCACGAATGGTCATGTCTCTAAGACATGCCTTTTCATTACTAACTAACTAAACGTTAGCTAATTACATATTATGTGTTATTATTTCTGTATGAATTATATTCATAAGATTTCCTCTCCCTTCAAGAAGCTTTGTCCTCAAAGCTTATTGAGAACATCTTCTCGTCTCTGCACTTTCATCTTCGTTGATACAAAACAATATGATACTCTGAGCGATCGACAAAATTATCGTACTAAGAACGGATCAGACCATCCTAGATTAATCTTCTGATGAATCTTTTGATATTTGGAGATGTGTGGTGAATAGTTATCATATGCATGGATTTTGCAAACTTCAATATTCGTAGGAACATAAATTTATCGTTTATTTTTTGAGTGATACTGGTACATGGCTTGATTGGAAAGTCTACTCTTGTGATTCAGATGTCGATAAATAACCCTTTGGGTTTGGATTTCCCTTATCATGTTAATGGTTGATTCCTGATTTTCTTCAGGCGCTGTTGTTGTTGAGTGGGTGACTGAATCATCATTTGGAATGTCCATCGTTTGAACTGTAACTTCTGCATATGTTTTAACTTCTCTAGATTCCACTTCTTCCTTGTGATATTGACTGAATCAATAGTTATTCCTTTATCTTCAACGTGGATTGAAACGATGGATGACTTCAATAGTTCACCTTGAAGTTGTTCTAACTTGTCATTCAAGGATTTGTTGTCATTTCTAAGTTTTTTAATTTGCGTAAGTAGGGTTTGACTATGATTCCTTAGACGTATAGGTTCATCCTTTTCTGAATTGTCGACTTTATTCTTAATAGTCTCATCATCTCTTAAACTTTTGATTTGTTTTAAAAATGTTTGGTTAAGGATTTTTAAACGTAATTTTTCTTCTTCTTGTTCTAATAAACGCTTCTTGAGTTCTATCTTTGTGGCTTTAGTTTTCTTGACTTGTTCGAGAAGTTTTTCACTATGATCTTTGAGGCGCGAAATTTCCGTCTTTACTACGGATGACTTCTTCCAACTCTTTTTGTTTCTTTGATACAATTTTTTTATTATCTTGAAACATCAACCTGAAATATTCTTAAAAGTCTTCTAATGAAGATGTTATTGATTTTGATTTACTTGTTATGTCTCGAATTGTGACCATCTTTCCTTTATAAGGAAACGCCAAAATTTGTTTTTCTATGTTTAACATGAATGTACCCAAATCCTTAAACCAAGGTTGACTGAGAATGATGTCAATATTTCTATTTTCCATAGTTACAACATGAAATTGAGATATGTACTCATAATGATCTATTGTCACTTTCCTCATAATGATCTATTGTCACTTGGATACTTCCTTTTAATTTAATTAATCCGTGATCCATAACTAAAAGACCTTTATAGGTTAATTGTCCTTCCTTCATCTTTTTTGAATTAGGATCCATTTTTTACATTTCGATAATTTATTGTTGATGTAATTTTCCTTGTTATTTGTGCTGATAGTGATATTAATTTCTTTTCCTTGGATACTTCCTTTTAATGTAATTAATTTGTGACCCATAACTAAAAAGCCTTTATAGGTAAATTGTCCTTCTTTCATTTTTTTGAATTAAGATCCATTTTTTACTTGTCAATAATTTTTCGTGAGTAACACTGATATCTTCTTACTTTCTTTTATTCAAATAAATACCCTTCCTTTTTTTAACGTTATATATTATATATATATACACCTTTCAATAAAGATCTTAAATGGAATTTTATATTTACTTCAGTAATTCACCTTTTATATTTTGAATTAGAATTTTCCCTTTGTTCTTCTTACTTCTATTTCTTTTTTCCCTTTGCAACTAAGTAATCTCCTTTTGAAATTATTTGAAGCTTGAAAATTTATGAGTTTTTGTTGAATAATTTTTTTTAATGCTATTATATCTATATGGTCGTTTGACCAAATACTTCACTATATGGTGTTGTGAAGACAAAAAGGCAACTATACAAACACGTTAGTTAAAATGACGCCATAATTTTATTTTATTTTTTGGGGGTTGTCGTACAACCTAGCTTTAACTCTACAATGTAAATTTTGGTATATTTTAACCTTGTATAAATATCCGATTTGAATTGAACATTTGGATTAATTTCTTTTGGTATATGTTATGAGTCGTCATGTTCCAATAAGTAGAACAATGGCAACATATCTATTGAGGGAAATTACAATGAAATCGACAGAACAAAAGAGTTGCAATTTGGTGGTAGACATAGTTGATAGCAGTGATGCGACGAATGGATAGAGCTACTACAACAACTACTGGCGGTGACATGGTAGCAAGGACGATCACATCGATCGCAGAATGGTGGTGGCTATAATGGTCAATGGGCTTTGTGGGCGAGCCGTGGGACACAATTTTGAACCTGTTCGACCAGATTTTTAACATGGTCGCTGAAATCAAATTATTAAAAAAATTTATTAAAAAGGAAGCGTACAAGAGGAAAGAGGCGGAGGTAGCTACATTTTGTGGTGGGCACAATGTGGTCTTCAGCGGGGCAACAATTTCAGATGGGGTTGCAAAGGTTTTTTTTCAACGGTAGAGTGAGGGTTGACAACCTACCAGGTGAATGTTTTTGTTGTTTTGCTTTGTTTTTATATATATATATATATATATATAATATTATATATAATATTAATATATATATATATATATATAATTAATATTAATTTATAATATTTTGGACGCGGGTGATTAATGGTGATGGTACTGCGCGACTCATTTGGGCGCGCAAGTGGTGTGGTCACATGGCCACCCGCGTTGCAACCAAGACGCCCACCGCCATAATTTATGGCATTTTAATGTTGTCTGAAAACCGAAAAACATTAATGATGGGTGAGGGTCGAGGCTACCTAATTTTGATCCTTAAGATGGAGAATGCAGATCGCCTTCCCCCTATTCTGCCTCCTCTGGCCTGTAATTTCTTCCCCACTGTTGCAGAGTCGAGCTCTCGAACGACCACGGGGAGAAGGTGCCAGATCCTCTGTTGCATTGAGATGAACAAAGGTGCCCACTTCTTGCACAACCTGTTTTGCTGCTATTTCGGCCCTGGATTCCACCTCTGGTAATCGAATTCCTCACTCTCCTGCCTCCACGAGCCATTCCATCCCTTCTCTTGCTCCTCCAAGCACCTGGTGTACCGATATTCACTAAGCAAATATGCCCCATTTGAGGCACAAAATGAGAAGTCAAAGGGGCAGCAACAACGACAGAGCAATTCGCCCTCCCTCGCTGTCCCCGTCTGACCCAACTCCTGTGGATTCCTACTCGCCCTCGACTGCTGCTCACTGCATGGGTCAGTATCCCAACACCTGCAGTGGCAAAGGGCATGTCCAGAAGACTAGCTTTAGGCGTGATGCGGAAGCCCAACACCCCCATGATGACTCTGTGCCGATGATGAAAACTTTCCATTCAACCCAGTTCCAGTTTAGATGCACTTTGGAGTGCCCTTGTATTATCACCACCATTTTTGTCACCTTCAGAGAGGAGCCACAAAGCACTGTCGTCCCGGATCGCATCATTCAGGACAGGACTGGCACTAGCAGACGAAACACTCATGGTAGCAGCTCGGGGACTCGCAGATCTCCTGGTGATGCTCTGAACCGGACAGACAACACTCCAAACGGTAATGTGAAGATGGAAGCCACAATGAGCATTCTAGGTGGCAAGATGCAGATGGAAGCCACAACAAGCAGACAACCACAAGACATCGAAGATATGTATGCCTATAGGTGTCTCATCGTGGAGGAACCTCTGCCACATGCTGACACCTAACAGGCCGCGGTTTTTTATTCAGGTTTTTAGACACTCGGTCACCATCTTAGGGGTATTTTTTGTATTTTTTGTTGTAATTGCTGAAATTTGGGGTCAACTTTGTTTTTGTTATACTCAAAAAACTCTTATACATGGGAATTATAGGCTGGTTCCCCTGCGTGGGTAGCTCACACCATGATTTTTGGATTGGTTTCCCCTTGAGGGCAGTCTCTTTTTCAGTTATTGTTTGTTAATACTTGGTAAACTCTGAGACAGGTTCTGCAGAGGTCGGTGCCTCCATGTATCATTATTTTTTGTCTTTTTAATAGATTTAGTCTTATATATATATATATATAATATATATATATATATATAGGGGCCTAGTAGAGAAACTAGTAGAATGGAGAACGTAGCTCTGATACCAATGTAACGACCAAAATACTTTGTAGACAAAGACATCCATCGTAGAATAGTAATTGTATATTGTATAAAGAATTGATGTAAGGATGATTACAATTGAAAATGAGGGCCTGATTATATACCTTAGGCAGTGGCCCTTCCATGAACGATCATGTCTCTAAGACATGCCTTTTCATTACTAACTAACTAACCATTAGTTAATTACTTATCATTTATTATTATTTCTATATGAATTGTATTCATAACCCTCAATGAATGGAAGTAATGATGGCAGGAAAGGACCCCGTGAGAATGAGAAGGAAAGAAATCCTATCCGATGTTGGTCTTGTGGGGAAGAACACATCAAACGAGACTGTCCCCATAGGTTGAAAAGGAAATGACACTGATTTTGTTATATATGTATATGCTTGGTTGATGGTTGACAACACCATGGGTGTTGGACTCAGGATATGCAGTAAACTTTTGGACTACTCATTGTGCTATATCATTAAATTTTGAGCTTGTGACCGACTATTTAATGATTGTTGATTATGCACGACCATACTATTTTAGTTGCATCTTCTTTTATGATTGTGATTATAGATTTTATTTTCCTTTTGTGATGATTACTTTTATTAATGCCTCTTCCATTGCCTATAGATTGTCACAACTGAGCATTAATTACATACTTGGGAGTCTTGAAGCAAGTCTTGAAGCCACTAATTCTCAAGAAAGGGAAAATACATGAATTTCATACTGAGTATGAACATGATATCAAGTACAATGAAAACATAAGTGGTTGGAAAAGTTGCCGCATGATAGCAAGGTCACAACCAAATAGGCTGGTTGAGTCCATGGAAAGGATGGAAAACAAAATGGTAAAAGGGAGTCCTCTTAACTTTGATTTTATTATAGATCTACTTATTTATTGCATACATGATGATATATGTATAGATATATGCGTGAAAATGCCATTTTGTCTGACAGGATTGTTAGAAATTATTTGTAAGGAAAGATGATTGCTTACAGATTGATCCAGATTTAAACAGGAATGAAAAAAATTACAGAGATAACCATAAGCACAGAGATGCAACGGAAATAATACTTCATTTCATCAATGTAAAATACTGAAATATGCTTACAAACAACAACGAAAATAAACCAGCTAGGGTGATGGTAGCTTATCTCTGAGAAGAGATGTGGCGGCTACATGCCTCTGAACTGTGTTATAATAAGGCTAAAATGCCTATTTATTGTTGAGAAACGATGGAAAACCCTAAACATCCAAAACCTAACCCTAGAAGATGAAATGCCAAACTATGGGCCCCATTTGGGTAAATTGGTACATCAACTTCCTGGGGTCGTAACTTTGGAAGACGATCTCCATTTGACGTGCACAGTATCTCGTTAGAAAGATCCATCCGAGAACTACAACTTTGGGGAGAGAAACATGTTGCTCCTAGTTTTCCCAAAAAACGTCGTTTAGGGCCTCAAAACGGCTCTGGAAGTTCAGGACCTGAATAACTGCTAAAAATAACAAACTCTGCTACAATTTAGGAAACTGAAAAGCTGAAAGAAACAATGGTGGGGGTCCAAGTGGACTTGGCAGGTGGCCACCAATATCCACCTAGATCATTCCTCCCCCCTTAGGAAGCAATGGTCCCCATTTCGTTGAGTTCCTCCATGAGATGAGGAAACTTCTGCTAAACTTGGTCCTTGGTGAACCACTTGCCTTGGTGAAGGAGTTGCCTTGCTTTGACAACTCAATACAATTGGATATTCTGTTAGCGAGTGTGCTTGATTTGTGTGTCCATGATCCAATCAGTTGCAGCTTGTTCCATGCAATCTAGATTTAAATTTGTGGGTGTTAGTTGTTCTGCAATGTCGGATGTGTCTAGTGATGGTGGAAAGTATGGCTGAAGGTAGTCCACATTGAACACTGGGTGCAGGCCAAGGGATGGGGGAATGTTGAGCTCAAATGCATTATTTCTCATAGCCTTGGTAATGGTGTAAGGACCATATCAGAGTGGTCTGAGTTTTTGATAGGCTCTAGTAAGGCGTTCTTTTTGCAAATGCAACCAGACTTTGTCGTCCACCTGAAACTTGTGTGGCACCCGATGTTGATCATGTCGTTGCTTGTACTTGGCATTTGATTTCTCTAGAATGTCATGGACATGGTGGCAAATATGTTGGATGTGCTTAATGAAGCTATTTGCCTTATCTATTTCAGACTGGACATGAGCCGAATCTACGTGAGTAGTTGCAAATGGCATGGCCACATCAATGGGACATAGTGGCTGGAATCCCAAGCCCACTTGAAAAGGTCTGTGGCTAGTCGAGATGTGGAGAGCTCGGTTGTAGCTGTTCTAAACATAGGGGAGGCTCTCGTCCCATTTGCGTGGATGTTTTGAGTTGTACATGCGCAGAATGTGTACGATCATCCTATTGACAACCTTTGTCTGGGCATCAGTTTGAGGATGGAAGGCTGTGGACTTAGTGAGTTTGGTGTCGAGCATTGACCAAAGACCGGATCAAAATGTACTAAGGAACCTGCTGTCCCGATCTGAGATGATAGACTGTGGGATCCCAAAGTGTATCCACACTCATTCAAAGAAGAGTTTAGTAGTGGCTTCTGATGTGATATTCTTCCTGCAGGCAACCATAATGGCCATCTTCGAGAACCTTTCAACGACCACAAAATCACAGTTGTTTCCATGCTTAGTGGAACGAAGGCCTGACATGTAATCCATGGAGATGGATTCCCAATGTCGACTAGGGGTAGCCAGCGAGGTATAGAGGCCTTGCTTATTGATGGTCAGTTTGGAAATGGCGCAGGCAGTGCATGATCTGATGTACTTCTCGACATCCTATCGAAGATTCAACCAATAGAAATACTTCTGTAGTATTGCCACCATTTTCTCAACCCTGAAATATCCAGAAGCCCGACTGTAGTGTGCTTCCCAAATCATCTTGGCACGCTTGCTTGAAGGAACACAAAGGTGACCCAAGTGGCATAACAGGGCATCCTAGAGGTGAAAATCTGGGACATGCTTACCCTCCAAGAGTGTCTGATATGTGTGGCTGAATTCTGGGTCGCTTTTGTAGAGAAGTGGCGAATCAAAAGTTTCGTGCCCATAAGAGTTGAGCACAGTGGTTAACGCCATGATCGGTGGTTGACTGAGGAAATCTACAACATTATTGGTGCTACCCTTCTTATACTTGATATTCAAATGCAATTGTTGCAGGTATGTGGACCACTTCTGATGGCGATCATTTTGCAATTTCCCTTGGGTCTATATGAACTGCAGGGGTTGGTTGTCTATGTGGATGACCATTTCCTTCCCCAAAATGTAATGCTTCCATTGTTGGCAGGCTTGCACAATAGAATACATCTCTTTGTCATAAGTGGGATACTTCCGCACTATGTCTGAAAGTGTCTCACTGTGATATGCCACTGGATGCCCGTGTTGAGTAAGGACTGCCCCAATAGCATAATCAAAGGCATCTGTCTCGACCTCAAATGGTTGTTGCAAGTCTGGTAATGCAAGCACTAGTGCCATGCAGAGGCAATATTTCAACTCTATGAATGCCTTCTGTTGAGATTCAAACCAAAATAATTTTGCTTTCGTTCCTCCCTTGGTGACTTGACTCAAGGGCCAAGTGATATGAGAAAATCCCAACACGAACTTGTGCTAGAAGTTGGCAAGACCTAGAAAGATGCAGAGCTCTGTCAGAGTGGTTGGAGATGGCCAATCTCGAATGACTTGGATCTTGGATGGATCCACACGCACCCCTTGTTCATCAATAATGTATCCTAGATACTGAACCTGGGTCATGCCAAAAGTGCATTTCTCCAAATTGGCACATAACTTGTGTTGTTGCAGTGTTTGGAGAACCTAATGGATGTGGTGGAGGTGCTCTTCCCAACTCTGGCTAAAGATAGGATGTCATCCAAGTATACCACTACAAACGAGTTGGTGAATGGCTGCAAGATGTCATCCATTAGCCTCATCAAGGTTGCAGGAGCATTCATCAATTTGAAAGGCATAACCAACCATTCGAAAAGGCCCTCCTTGGCTTTGAAGGCAGTCTTTGACACATCGAAGGGTTCGATCGGTACCTGGTGATATCCTGACTTCAAATCGATCTTGTTGAAATATTTTTCCCCCTTCAGTTGGTCCAAGAGGTCATCAATCTGTGGGATCGGGCACCTATTACAGATAGTGATCTTGTTCAGCACCCGATAATCAATATAGATTCTCCAAGTCTCATCCTTCTTCTGTACCAACACGATCAGGCTCCAATAGGGCGATGAACTTGGACGGATGTGACCTTTCTGCAGTATCTCTTGAATCTGCCTCTTGATTTCATCATTCTCCAAAATGGAGTGCTGATAGATTGATGCATTGGGCAGTGGCGCACTTGGGGTCAGATCAATGGAGTGCTTGACTTGGCAGTGCAGAGGAACCCCTGCGGGGGAGGTGAAGATGTCCTCGTACTCCTCCATGACCTTGTTCATTTGTAGTTGTCATGTGGAGGGGCCCTGTCTGGAGGTCGTGGCCACTATTTTTTTCTTTCCTTGAGGGCGTATCATCAGGAAAACAAATTTCCTGGTTTTGGAAACGAGCTTACTGCATTGTTTTGCAGTAATCAATGAGATGATGGTAGGCGATGCTACCTTCGGTATCCTGTACAACTTATTTCCCAAAATAACAATAACAACACGGGGCTTTGATTCATACACAACATGCCGCTTCCACAAGTATGGTTGTCCTAATAATACATTACAAACTTCAAGGGGAGCAATGTCACACAATACCTCATCCATGAAGGGCTTGAGGTTGTATGGAAGGTGACATTACTGGCTCATGCAAAGATCCCGTCCTTGGTGAAGCCATTCGATGGTGTATGGTTGTGAATGTGCTATGGTCGGTAAGCCTAGCCGCTTCACGAACTCTGCCAAAATGAGGTTATTTTGGCTCCCGCTGTTAATAATGAACTGTAGCGGGGTTCCCTTTACCCACATCTTGGAGTGGAAGAGACGCTCCTCCTCCTCTGGATCTTCGGGTTCCTCCTTCTGGATCTTCGTGGTGGCAATGGTGGTGTTGGGCTCCACATCGATAATCTACTTCCCTTTTTCATTCCCCTTGTTGGGTTCTGACTCAAAATCAAAACATGCATCTGATTCTGAAACTTTTAGCTCGACCACCAGTGACTGCTTGGCTTGACACTCACTTGTGTTGTGAGTGGAGCTCTTATGGAACTCACACCACTTTCTTGTGTCCTTTTTCGGCTTCATGATGCTGTTCTTTGCTTGCAGCTTTGGTGGGTTGTCTTGGGCCGCCCCACCTTGGCTTTGTCCTTTGTTCTATGGTTTGGGGGCACCTTTTCCTTGCTTCGGATTTGCAGATCCAAAGTCTCACTTCTTCTATTTAAACTTTTGCTCGAACTTGACGGCATATCGGTATGCCATGTTGAGCGAGGGGATGTTCAGGAATTCTATTTCTTCCTGGATGTACTTGTGTAGGCAGCCGTGACATTTGAGTACCAAATGCTGCTCCAAATCCTTGATACCCAACTTTGTGCGAAGGTTATGGAAAATGTTGGTAAACTTCTGCACGTCTTGGTCCCTTCCCTGTTGTAGCATGGTCCACTTTATGTATTGAACCTCATAGATTTTGGAAGGGTAGTACTGCTCCTTGATGGCATCCTGGAATGAATCCTAAGTGGGTGTGGCTGAAAATAGTGAGCCTGTACTTTCATTCTTCTACTCGCAGTAGGTTTCCCACCAATCCTTGACGTAGGGGGCTGCTTTGAGAGGAGCGAAAATAATCTTTTCCCGACTGGAAAAATCATGAACAGAAAAATAACTATCTAGCAGATTTAACCATTTATCGACGACATCTGTGTCTACTTGACCCTCAAATATGGGGATTTCAAAATGAACTTGTACCTTAAATGGTGTGGCATTTCTAGAGTAGCTATTGGAAGCAGATGCGTCGCCCCTGGGTAGCCACTGAAGGATTTGGGAAAAGTTGTCCATCATTGTGTCCTTTGTCACTCGAGGGCTTCCTCGAGCAAGATTTTGATAGGATCTCCTACCCCCTCATCTTTCTTTTCATCCACCATGGGAGGCCATCGAGATTTGTGAGGTTGGCCTTGCAATTGCGTTCCTTTGTCGCTCGAGGGCTTTCTCGAGCAAGATTTTGATAGGATCTCCTACCCCCTCGTCTTTCTTTTCATTCGCCATGGGAGGCCGTTGGGATTTGCAAGGCCAACCTTGCAAAGGTTTAGCCAGTTCAAGCCCTAACTCCTTATATCCTGACCTCGTTGGGGACATGCAAAGAAAAACAGAGAAAAAAACAGACTGCTCTGATATCACTGATCCGAATTTAAACAAG
This sequence comes from Pinus taeda, assembly GCA_000404065.3. Taxonomy (NCBI): domain Eukaryota; kingdom Viridiplantae; phylum Streptophyta; class Pinopsida; order Pinales; family Pinaceae; genus Pinus; species Pinus taeda. Next base: position 151,494 of record APFE031610825.1, on the reverse strand, counting down.
AACACAACAAATTACAGAGATAACCATAAACACAGAGATGCAATAGAAATAATACTTCATTTCATCAATGTAAAATACTGAAATATGCTTACAAACAACAACATAAATAAACCAGCTAGGGTGATGGTAGCTTATCTTTGAGAAGAGATATTGCGAATACATGCCTCTGAATTGTGTTATAATGAGGCTCGAAGGCCTATTTATTGTTGAGAAACAATGAAAAACCCTAAACATCCAAAAACCTAACCCTAGAAGATGAAACGCCAAACTATGGGCCCCGTTTGGGTAAATTGGTACATCAACTTCCCGGGGTCGTAACTTTGGCATACGATCTCTGTTTGATGCGCACAGTATCTTGTTAGAAAGATCTATCCAAGAGCTACAACTTTGGGAAGAGGAATATTCTTCTGTGGACCAATGTTGCTCCCAGTTTTCCCAAAAAACATCGTTTAGGGCCTCAAAACGGCTCCGGAAGTTCAGGACCCGAAAAACTACCAAAAATAGTAAACTGTGCTACAATTAAGGAAATTGGAAAGATGAAAGAAACAATGGTGGGGGTCTAAGTGGACTTGGTAGGTGGCCACCAATATCCACTTGGATCATGGATGGCATGAAAAGAAGAATTTGAACATGACTTGCATTGTGAACATGGAAAAACAAAAGAGGCAGTATGGCCTGACTGAGTCATGTGTATATGTCTGTGTATTGTACATGTCTATATGTCTACATCATACTATTAATGTACTATGCGTATGTGGCATCAAGTTATGTGTATGTGGTATGATGCCATGCGTATATGTATACGTGTTTTTTACTTGTTTGGGCACATGTACAAAGTATTATTTCTAGGTGGGGGTGGGATAGTCTCTGGATTCCTAATACTTCTCTTGAAAGAAGACTACAAGGTTTGGCAGTGACTACCTGGGTTGGTAGTGACCATAATCATGAATGGGCTTATATATATAATCATCACTGGGTGGAGGTATAAGCCTCTACAATCCCTTGATGATTTAGGATGGAGGTATAAGCCTATGGAATCCCTTGATGATTTAGGGTCGATGTTACATGTCAATTTGTCGCCATGACACTTGAACAATTTATGGGTCTTTTTACCATTTGTGAACATGTTTGAACCAACTCCCTCAAAAGTTAAACAACCCAAAATATTTTGAAGTAGATGGGAACTTTGGGGAAAATAGAGATCACACCTTGTTAAGTTCCACATGTGCTAATTTTTCTAGAGTTTCCCGTGCATTCACTGGAATTAACTCTGAAAATAGAGCAAATATGCACTCTGTCTGCCATTATAAACCTGCGCAGGTGAATTCAAGAAAGTAAAAATAAAAAGTACATTCTAGAAACATAGTTGGTCAAATATTTCCCAATTGAAAGCTTCCATGTGATGACTATTCAAACTATAACCCTTAGATGATGCATCTTCATCCCTTTTCTCATGGTAACCTAATCCCTCAATGAAGGAGTCTCATCCTCTTTTGGATCTGAAACTTCTTCCTCTTGTCCTATAAAATGAATAGAGGGTAGGGGGATTGAGGAGGTCAGAACTCAAAGAAGACAAAATTATGCTGTTGGTTTGAGATTGGAAAGCTTGTCATCTAAGGAGGAGATTGAAGGCATTTGGGAGGGACCTCACGGTATCAAGGCGAAGGTTGTAAGGCTCCTCTTAATCTTTGATTAATACAAATGAACAATTTCTCCCATTGATTTGTCTTATTGGAATAATGAATGGTTTACAATTGTTTATAATGTTAATTAAGGAAAATTCAATTCCTATTTTCCTTGATCATTAGGTTAAGTTATTTGGATTATTATATCACATGTACTTTTGATCCTTTTATGGTCAATGTTTGCAGATCTTAACAAGCATTGAAGAGATATATCAAATCAAAACAAGGGATCTTCATCGCGCATTTCATGAAATAGGTAAGAGGCTCATCCATTAGCTTTAATTATTATAATTCAAACAAGTTTAACTTATGGAAAGAGTCAGTTCAATTGTCTTGCTGGTTTCTAGTTTCTGTCAAGGATCTAGGGAGATCCTTCTTGTCTGCAAGAGGGATTTGTCTGGTGTGACAAATTTGCGACCATAAATTATTTTCATCAGTTATGATGAGTTATTGAGTTTAAATGTGCAGGCTAGGTTATGGAGTGAAGATGAATCATTTTTACTTTTTAGCATACTTTTATCACTTTTCATGCTCTTAAAAAATTAAAAAAAGCAAAAATCATAGAGTCCTCTTTTAACCCCTTTTCAGACTCTTTCAAAACGAAAAAAATCGCTGAGTACTAGCTTGTTTGAACTCGTAAAAGTAAATGAACAACAATCCACTCAGTATAAGTGTACCCCTTTTATGGAATGAGTTAGAACTATTTACGAAAAAGGTATACGGTGACCGAACATGGTCAATAGAGTTCTCTTCTATATTATTTTATCCTTTTTCAAACCCGAGAGACTAAAACTAATGAAAAAGAACCTAATAGAGTCTACATATGTTTTTCTTCTAACTCTCTAAAATTTAAAAACGTCGAGCTTTACTTTCTCTGGGCTCGTTAAAATTTTACTGTAAATGAACTGAACGAGTTTTCTTTTTGTGTCTTTTTCAAACTCTTAAAAGAAAATGATATCGAGTTACACCTTTACTGGACTCATAAAAAAACTAAACAGTATAGGACTCGTTAAGCATAATGGGACCGAACCATTCCTTCTTAGGGTTGATAAAAATACTTTGATGGACTCATTCGAAGGATGAGATTACAGTCTAAGCATATGTTATCCTCCTCAAGCATGTAAAAAATAAAGAGGTACTTGCTAGTAATGGTGGGGGAAAATTGGAAAAAGGTTTCCATTTTACATTATCATTTTGAAAAGGTAGCAAGTCACTCTTGAACACGGCACTTCGTCACACTCATGTCCGGGTTGGGAAATCCATTTGTATTACAGTTAATCAAACCTCGTTGAAAGTCTTCATGGTTTCTGGTGTTATCATTAAGTCAAATGCTGCGAAGTCATTGTCGTGTTGTTATATGTTCAAGAGAAGTTCAACCTCAGTTCAAAACCCCTTTGCAAATTCTATGCCTTCAATCGCACCGTCCATCCTTGAGTCAGTCCTTGCAAACTATTTTCAAAATTTAACATTATGTTTTGTGTCGTAGGATTTCCTATGACGGGTCGCTTCCTATCGACTTCAACTCATTATCTAGGAAGTTGTTTTAGAAACCTTCAGTACCTTGAAGCCTGCATGCCTTAATGGCAGGTTTCTCTCTTTCGACAATGGGTTCTCATCATTGGCCTTCGATCGAACGATTCTATAAAGTGTTCGACTTCATATCACCTATTCACACTTCATAGATTGTACTGGAAGTAGCTTGAGAACCATTGTCATTATTGGTGGTTTATCTTGCATTTGTCAATGGTTCACATCATAGATCGATAATCAAGTGGTTTCTACCATGTTTGACTTCGAAACATTCACTCGCATGGTTAGATTCGTACTGTGGATTGAGAGATGGAAATCAAGACCCTAGGTCTAGTTTCATCAATCCAAGTTGCAAGGAGATTTTCATGATTATGTAGACAGATGACTCAGTCCATGCTGTGTCTACCATCTATATGATTTTAGTTTTTCCATGCTTATAAATGAAATTACACAAAGCAATAGGTCGAAACCCTTGCAGATCTCCAAATTTTGAAGTTTTGAGAACAAGAGCAACAAAATAGAATTCAAACTAGGGCATACCTTTTGATTTCGACGCGATCCCTTCACCACCTCGAGAATTTCCTGTCCTATGAAGCTCTAGGTTGCTTGAAAGAATTCTGTTGTGAACTCATCTAGGCCCGGGGCCTTATTTTTTTGCATTCATTTGACAATATTTTCCACCTCTTCCAATGTGGCTGCTCACATCAGGGCTAGATTCTGGTCCCTAGATACCTGATGAGGGATATTATTTGTGATTCTTTGTATGGCTTCCACTCTGTTCTCCTGTGGTTACGTGAGGAGGTATTTGAAATGGTTCACAAGAAGCTCCTCCATTTCCTTGTGTTGCTATCCTATGATTACCCTCCTCATATTTCAAAGAGTATATTCTATTGTGCTGCTTGTCTTGGACCATAGCTTTGTGGAAGAACCGAGTGTTGCGTTCACCTTCCCATAACCAGATTACCCTTGATCTTTGTTTCCAAAGGATTTCTTCTTGCTTTCTTCTTTCCTCCAAATAGTTTATCAGTATTCCTTCTTCCCTTATAAAAGCCTCAGTTCTCCCTTCCTGAATGATTTGTTGTTGCAGCTCCACCATTTTCTTATTCATCTTGTGTTGGGCATTCATAATATGTCCAAATTCTTCCTTGTTTCATTTCCTTCTTTTCTTTTCTAATTCCCTAAGTTTAAGTTGGAAGGTATGCATGTAGTTCTGCCCTTGCTCTTCACTCTTTCTCCACCATTCCTCTATTCTTTTTTAGGAGACCAGGCTCTCTTAACCAGAATGCCTCAAATCGGAAAGAGTGGTTGTTGGGTCGCTCTTTTAGATCTATTTCTAGTCTTATTGACCAGCGGCCCGAGCCCATGCATGGGAGGATCAAGGCTTCCATGAATATATCTTTTCTTATGGCTTGTTATGAGATCATGTATCTGTCTAGGTGTGAAGCAATTTGATGGTTTCCTCGCCTCCTATTATTCCATGTGTGGACTTCATTAATCATTGGAAGATCAATTAAGTGGAGTTCTGCAATGAGGTCTCCAAAGGCTTCCATATCTGCGTCCATTCTTCTCATTTCTCCCTTCTTCTTAGCTAGAGAGGTAATCATGTTGAAATATCCGCCTACTACCCATAGGTCTTTCAGGTTTAGCTTTCTCATTTTTGCTAGATTATGGAGGAATGCTCCTCTTGCCCCCAAGATGTGTGGTCCATAAACCCTTGTAAGTGGCACCCATTCTTTGGATCCAATATTTCGAAACTTGCCTGATAGTATTCTTTGTAGGCTGATCCATTCCTCAAACATAACCTCTTTAGGGTTCCATATGATCGCTAGCTCTCTCGTGCTACCATTGGCATCCTGAGCCATGACTTGGTACTAGGGTTTGAAATTTTCCAGAATTCCTTTAAGTTTTTTTCACCAATTTTAGTTTCCTGTATTATAATGATGTTTGGCTTGTGTTTCTCCAATCTCTCTTTAAGGGACCTTTGTTTGCCTCTACTATTGAGGCCTCTTATATACCAGGATGTAATGATCATTTAAACAATTTGGGGGGTTGTTGAAATACCTCTGACAACGGTACTACCCTTCCAGAATTTATTAGTAACTCACCAACCATCTATATTGATTCATTCAATGTTCTTCTTCCACGCTTCTTTCCACCTTTTCCTTGTGTTCCTGGTTCTTCCCCTCGGTTGGCTTGGGAGACGAGATGTTCCAGTTGAACTATGATAGTTGTACCCTGTTTGACTTTGTATTGTTGGAAGGTTTCCTTATATAGTTGCTTCTGGTCTTCTAGAATGAAGCATTCATCAAGGTGCCTCCATTCGTGCAATAAGCACTTCATTACTTGTTCTTCAAAACTAAGGTCATCCCTTGGGTTATCTATCTCCATTGGATTCAGCTCTATCATTTGCATGGGATTCTCCTTTCCTTGGGTTTCTATTACCTCCTTTCTTTTAGGCTTATTTCCTTTTGGTGACTTTTTTTGCGGGTTTTCAACCTCCATGGTAATGTCAAGTATTACCTCTCCCGCTTCCTCCTCTTGTAGTACTACAAATCGATTCTGGGTTCATTTCTCTCTTACATTTTGGATTTCTCTCTGGTTGCCTGTCGACCTCTGATTCCTTTTCCTCTAGTGAACCTCCTGAAATCCTTCCCCCTCTTCTCTTGCCATCGTTTCCCCTGCTTTTGTCTCCTCAGTGGGGTTTTCATTCTAACTTAATGTTAAAGCTATATACAAATGACCATATTCATGGCATCATCGACATCTAAAGGGGATGTGCTCATAGTCTAGGGGTTGCTGCCAGATCTCATCATGGTATTCCAGTTTTATGAAATTTCATGTATACACAGATTCTAGTGTAGGAGGTGTACTTGCCTCGTCACGTAGAGTCTGCAACTTTGACAAAGGTTCCAATCCCTTCTAAGATTTATGGATCCCAGAAATCCATTGGTAGGGAAAAAAACCAAAGCCAGACTAGGGTAGCGAGGATATTTTCCTGATATGGGTTGTAACATTCCTCCCAATGTCTTATGAAGAGTCCTGCATTATTGAAGAAATAGGGCCCATCCTCAAAAACCTTCTCCTTCTCTTCTAGTTTAGAGAAAATCACTGTGAAGAACCCTTTTGCTCCTAGCTTAAGATCGATGTGACCCTTTGGCTACCATCGTTGCTGAATCTATTTAATCAGCTCCTTCTCTGATGGTCATGCTCCGATAAATTTGCAGATAAGGGTGTGGTCCTTCATGTATTTTCTGTATTCCTCCAACTTATTGTTTGGTATAACAAATCTTGGTTTCTTAGCAGCTCGTGGTAGACATTGGCCTCCCAGGCCCGCTTTCCATTTCACTCCCAGGACTAGAGGTCCTTTGCCGCGACTGTCGTTTGTGTGTATTGTTTCTCTGTGTTGGTTGAATTCCCCTACCGCTATGTTCTGATAGGAGGCGATCTCTCTCCCCTTTCCAATCCACTCATGGGCCGGTTAGTAGGTCCACTGTATACTATTGTTGTAGTCCCTTCACGATCAAGGATTCTCGCAGGGTTGTTAGAATTATTTCGATGAAACCCTAGTTGCTTGCTTCACCATTGTCCAAATCTCCTCGAATGAATTGATTTTTAAAAAATACATAAAACAATTATTTTTTTATTAAAAATATTTTTTCAAAATTACAAATTATTAGAGATAAATATTGCAAAGTTGGCTCAGCTATATACCATGTGAGGATGAAGAAGTTTTTAAGGAATGACAACATTTAAGACAATCTTTAACAACCTTTCAACCCTCTATCACTTGTAAGTTTAAATTGCTTGACACAAGTAAAATGACTAACATAAACAACTAATTCATATTATTGTAGTACATGTTAGGTAGTCATATTTTTGTTCCTATACTAAATTAGTCATTCATGTTAGTCATTTTTAGTTGTATTGCTTATTAGCTAGTCATATATTTTATGTTAGTCATTTTTAGTTGGGTCACTTAAGATTGCTCATTTTTGATAGTATTTTACTTGGAAAAGTTATGGTGACTTATGCTTTTAGTTAGCTAGTCACTAATTTATCATTTTCTACTAGTAATTCTAGTGAGATCTCATTAAATACAACCAGACAAAAGCCATTTATGATAGTTGTCGCTGCCTTCTCTGGATCTATCCCCCTCTGGAAATAGAATAACTAATCTTCACCAATTTTTGAGGTACTTGCTTCATGTTCAACACAGAATGTTAGCTATTGGGTTATTCACTTAGAAAAAGTTGCAAATATTAGATATAATGGAAACAAGCATGCAATTCAAGGTTGCTCCTAAAGTCTCTTGCTTGAATTATAAAACACCATCTAGTTAAAACTACTTACCCAAGATCCCACTTAAGAATTCAAAATGTTGCAAATAGGAGATGTCTTAAACAATATCGACTATTTAATTGCATAATCACACTAAACTAGACAAACCTTTAAAATGTTGAAAAGTGTGAAAAAAATGGAGTTGGAATATTATAGTTACGTTAGGGAAGATATAGCTAGCTGAAATGTAAGTTCTATATAACATTCGAAATAGCCTTTTTCAATCTTTTAAGAGAGTACTTTTTTTTTTTTTTTAAAATTATTATCTTGGGTTAATAACTTAATACTCCACCAAAAATAACAATAGTTTTGAATTGGTTCTATTCACCAACCAAGTGTAGATATACAATATGCATCAACTCTAAGTAATATGAAGTTTACATGTTGTATTAAGACAATTTTTTTCTCATCCAAGCTACGTGTAAAGTAACTTCTACATATTTGACAATTTTGAATGTAAAAAATTACCTAGACTGAAGTTATACAATTAAAATATGTACAATAACTTGAAACCTTAACCAAAGAACTTACCATAACTCCACATATTTTCACCTATTTAATCCACCACCATTGAAATCAAGTCGAGTGCCCATTGCTTATGGTTGAGTTATAAAGGCATAGAGTTAACTGTAGATCTGCAACTACAAAAGTGTGATATATCAAAATCAGAATATTAACGCTAACAGAGACCCATCTCTCCACACATAAATTGTTCAAGCCCACTAAAACAAGAAAATTGCAGAAGGGTGATGGATCTGCGATTTTGAGCGAGAGATCCAACATAGGGAGGAAACCTCCAAGAAATGACTTCACGATGTCCGATCCAAATTTCCTTTATCCCACCCCTGTAGATCTATCTCCAAATATCCACATAGTTTGGACTTTAGTGGCCTTTCACAGATTACCCCATTACCAAAAAGTTGTTTGTAGCTCCCAAAATTTGTGAACATTTGAACCCTACTGAGATACTTCCTAACCAGATCAAGATAGTCGTAACTTGTGAACATTTTATTTGAATCCAATGCTAAACTTGAAATGAAAAAGAAAAGAGATATCTATTCTGGCATTTCCACGCAGATATCTACAAGGCAGAGCAAATTGTAGTGCTAAAATGTGATGTTGTAACTTGTGAACATTTTATTTGAACCCAAGCACTAAACTTGAAATGAAAAAGAAAATAAATATTTATAATGGAAAAAATAAAAGAAATATTTATAATAGAAAAATAAAAGATGTAAATTGTAATTGGGTTAAATTATTTATTTTTAATAAGAAATTTTTAAATTTGTGTTAGAGGTTAAATTTAAAAAGAAGAAGAAGTTAAAAGTGATAAGTGATATTAGGGATGAGTATAAACATTTAAATATTAGCTTAATTAATAACAAAAAATTAAATTAATAAAAACAATAAAATTTAATTTGTTATATTTTGATTTTGTTATTAACTTGTGAATAGGATTTGTTACAATATCATGGGCCAACACCATGACTTATCAATACCACAAGCCCAAAAGCCATAACTTATTTCACAACCAAAATATTTTATACTAATAAGAAAGAAAGAAATTATTTTAACGTCCACAAGGCTAAAGATAGCCTATGGGACAGATTTCTTCTTCATCTGCTTGATGTATTCGGTCCTTTTTCTGTGAAGCTTCAAAATAAGTTCTCCCAGCTTCTCGAAAAACCCCTCGCTAAATAGATTATCCCAAGAGCTAATTGCCAACATATCTGCATAACTTTCCCTGTTGTCTTTAAAGGCCTCACATTCTAAAATGAAATGTTTTTCTATTTCCACTTTTCCAGAAGAACAAAAAATGCATGCTCTTTCCTCCCACACATCCTTTGGCCTTTTCCAGTGCCTTGTTTCACAACGGAGTTGATGAGAATTAGTCCTTAACTGAGCAATAAGAATTTTGGCTCTCTAAGAGATATTGGCCTGTATGTATGCTTTTGGTTGATGACTATGAGTGGGATTAAACACTTCAATATAGTATTTTTCTTTCTTCCTAGCTCCTTATCCCAAGTACGCTTGTGGAAATTTTCCATAACAAAAGCTTTTATCTCTTTGTTGTTTATGGGATACGCGGTCAAGCAAATACCCCATTTACTAAACCATTTGTTATTTTGCTACATCCAAGTTTTTTTTCTATTTCACAATCTATCATTAAAGGCAACCTTAGGCCATCTACCCTCTTCCATTTGCTCATTTTTTCTTTTTTAAATACCTTATAACTCGCACCATAGCAATTGTTTCAATAGGAGCAGTCCCCATTTCACTTAACAAGATATCATAAGGAACTACATTTTTAATCTTAAATTTGTTTGTAATCAAACGCTTCTGAATTTTTTCAATTTGTCTCCATTGCATATCGGATGAATTGTTGGCCATAGTTCACAACCATAGAGAATGACCGGAATCACTAGAAGCCCAAAAAGAGTTTGAGTGGTTTTCCAGTCCCATAACTCTTCCTCTTTACGCCTATTTTGAAAAGCATAAAATGCTTTCCAACCTGCAAAAGTTCTTTTCTTTCTACAACCATTCCAACTTAGATTTTTGTTGAAGTCAATTCCAAGGTATTTGTAATCCGTAACTTCTTCTAGAATGTTGCCTTCAAAGAGGAAGGAAAAGAGAGATGGAATTGAAGGGGGGCAGGAGAGGGAGGGAACACGAAAAGCATAGAGGGAGAAAGGTGGAGAGAGAGAGGGGGTGACAAGGGAGCCATGGAGAGAGAGTGAGGGAGAGAGGACAATGAGAGGCAAGAGAGAGAGAGAGAGGGAGAGAGAGAGAGAGAGTATGTTTGGGGGGTGAGATAGAGAGAGGGAGTAAAAAAGAGATACAAATACAAATATATATATTATATAGTGTGATATAACCAATCTAGATCCGTCTTAACCCCATATCTATCAAGTGCTGAGAGGGATCCAATATCTCGAGGTGCAAACCTTTCCTCGAGTTTTTCACTAAAAAAATAAGTTTGCACCTCGAGAGATTGGATCCCTCTCGGTGCATGACGAATCCGTGGTTAAGATGGATCTAGTTTCGTTGATATGAAATTAAAGTAGTTTTTATTTGATATTATAGTCTTAACAGTTAAAATTGCTCTTCAAATTACTTTCAAATTGGAAGTAGATCCATTTAGATTCAATGAATATATTTTTGAAAAATATATAAAATAATTATTTTTTATTTTTTAAATTACAAATTATTAGAGATAAATATTGCGAAGTTGGTTCAGATATACACCGTGTGAAGATGAAGAAGTGCTTAAGGAATGATAACCTTTAAACCAATCTTTAACAACCTTTCAACCCTCTATCACTTGTAAGTTTAAATTGCTTGACACAAGTAAAATGCCTAATATAAACAATTGATTCATATTATTGTAGTACTTTTTAGGTAGTCGTATTTTTATTTCTAGACTAAATTAGTCATTCATGCTAGTTATTTTGAGTTGTATTGCTTATTAGCTAGTCATATATTTTAACCCGCGACTAAATTAATGATTTATGTTAGTTGTTTTGAGTTGGGTCACTTAAGATTGCTCATATTTGGTAGTATTTCACTTGGAAAAGTTGTGGTGACTAACTTTCTTAGTCACCTAGTCACTAATTTATCATTTTTCTACTAGTGCTATGTACAACCAGATGGTCTACCTTACTTTTTATTCCTAAGATTACAACATTTTTTTTAAGTTACATGTATGCATGCTAATTAATTCGTAGGCTAATTATAATTTGTCTTTTCCATTGTGCACAGAGGCTCAGATGCAGAGTGATGTTGATGCCGCAGTTATGTGGATGCACGAGTGGGATGTTGGGTATGGAGGCATTGAGCCACAGGTAGGGGATCACCAAACCCAGATTGATTAGATCCCCATCCCACTTGACTTCCATTTGGACTCGATTGAGCCACAAGTAGGGGACTAATTAAATGCACAATTCAAAATCATTTATTTCTAAATTGTTTATTTTGTACAATGTTCTAATTAATTTGAATTTGAATGTGTTATATTACAATACTAGATTATGGACACTTACTTTGTGCAACAGAACACACATAAGAGTTTTAGAAGTGATACTTTCTACAGTGGATCATAGATAGTTTGTATATTTTCAGGCCCATTTCATAGGGCACATTCACATGTGATGCATACTTTGTATTTTTTCATACATGGACAGTTTATGGATGCATGAACATTATTTCAATTTATGGATGTTCATGTACAATGTAATTTGTATATATCGTCATATGGACAATTTATTATCACACATTCATTATTTCAGTTTATGGTTGTTTATTAATCTTGGTTATAGATTTTCATTAAATTTTATTTTATGGATTTGTTAATTATTTCGCTAGTTTAAAACATTTTATGTAGTATAACTTTTATTATAAAACATAACAATTTTGACTTCTCACTTCATAGACTAAGAAAATAAGTACAATCTTAGACTATGATACAAGTCACTTTGATACTTTAAGAGAACTAAAATATATCATGGTTCAATTGGAAAACACAAATAGGATTGAAATATGTTTTAAATTCAATTTTAAAATATGTCTTCAACTAGTAAACAACAAATAAGTTTTATTCAAAAATATTTTTTTTTGGAGGTCATCTACAGGAGCTTAGTCATAGCATGATATAAGTCATATATATTGGAATTTAAAATACCAAAACACAATTAAAGATATATTTTTAAATAATTGTTTGAAATTTCCTAAATTTACTTGGCTATCCAAATATTTCAATCAATTCTTTTCCTTAATACCTTCAATTAAGAACACTCAAGAACTACAATTTTACAAAACAAACATTTTGATTTCTAGTTTCATAGACTAATAAAATAAGTACAATCTTACTACGACGCAAGTCACTTTAATACTTAAAATGAACTAAAATATGATCATGTTTATCAATTTAATATTGAACTTGTAAAAAGTGTCTTTTAGTGCAATCAATGTATGTTAATTTAAACAACTAATGATACGTTTCTATAATTTTGTGAACTTTCCTAAATTTACATGCCTATCCAAGTATTTCAATCAATTCCTTATCTTAAGACCTTTTATTAAGAACATTCAAGAAGTAAAATTTTACAAAATAACAAGTTTAGTTGTCATATTGGCTTGTAGAAATATCTTTTAGTGCACAATCAAGAAAGAAAGAAGAAACAAAGAAATTATTTTTAACATCCATGAGGCTAAAGATAGCCTATGGGACAGATTGCTTCTTCATCTGTTTGATGTATTTGGCCCTTTTTTTGTGAAGCTTCAAAATAAATGCTCCCAGCTTCTCGACAAACCCCTTGCTAAATAGATTATCCCAAGAGCTAGCTGCCAGCATATCTGCATAACTTTTCATGTTGTCTTTGAAGGCCTCACATTCTAAAATGATTTTTCTTTTCTTTCTATTTCCACTTTTCCAAAATAACAAAAAATGCATACTCTTTCCTCCCACACTTCCTTTAGCCTTTTCCAGTGCCCTGTTTCACAATGGAGTTTATGAGAATTAGTCCTTAACTGAGCAATAAGAATTTTGGCTCTCCAAGGGATATTGGCCTCTATGTATGCTTTTGATTGATGACTACAAGTGGGATTGAACATTTCAATATAGTAATTTTTCTTTCTTCCTAGCTTCTTATCCCAAGTATGCTTGTGGAAATTTTCCATAACAAAAGCCTTTATCTCTTTGTTGTTTATGGGACATGCATTCAAGCCAATACCCCATTTACTAAACCATTTTTTATTTTGTTGCATCCAAGTTTCTTTTCTCTTGCACAATCTATCATTAAAGACACCCTTAGGCCATCTACCCTTTTCCATTTGCTCAATTTTTTTTTAAATACCTTATGACTCACACCATAGCAATTGGTTCAAGAGGAGCAGTCCCTGTTTCACTTAACATGACATCATAAGGAATTGCACTTTTAATCTTAAATTTGTTTGTAATCAAATGCTTCTGAATTTTCTCAACTTTTCTCCACTGCATGTCGGATGTACTTCTGGCCCATAGTTCACAACCATAGAGAATCACCAGAATCACTAGAAGCCCAAAAAGAGTTTGAGTGGTTTTCCAGTCCCACTCAATGTATGTTAAATTACAATGATAATAAGTTTTATTCGATTTTATTTCTTTTGAGGTTATCTAAAAGAGCTTAATAGTCATAACATGATATATATATATAGATATATAGGCTCGGTGAAAGAGTTTTGAGGCTCGGTGAAAAAGTTAAAAACATACTCTACATATTCTTCGCATATATTCTTCGGTGAAAGAGTTCTGAGGCTCGGTGAAAGAGTTAAAAACATACTCTATATATTCTTCGCATATATTCTTCGGTGAAAGAGTTCTGAGGCTCGGTGAAAGAGTTAAACATGTACCCTATATATACTTCGATGAAAGAGTTCTGAGCCTTGGTGAAAAATTTAAAAACATACTCTATATATTCTTCGCATATATTCTTCGGTGAAAGAGTTAAAAACATGCTCTATATATTCTTCGGTGAAAGAGTACTCTATATATTCTTCGCATATATTCTTCGATGAAAGAGTTCTGAGGCTCGGTGAAAGAGTTAAACACGTACTTTATATATTCTTCGCATATATTCTTCGGTGAAAGAGTTCTGAGGCTTGGTGAAAGAGTTAAAAACATACTCTATATATTCTTCGGTGAAAGAGTTCTGCGGCTCGGTGAAAGAGTTAAACACATACTCTATATATACGTTGGTGAAAGAGTTTTGAGGCTCGGTGAAAAAGTTAAACACGTAATTTATATATTCTTTGCATATATTCTTTGGTGAAAGAGTTCCGAGGCTCGGTGAAAGAGTTAAAAACGTACTCTATATATTCTTTGCATATATTCTTCGGTCTACGGGCTGGGGTGGGCACGGGCGATCTACAATTAGGTTTGCTGATATTAGGTGCACACATTCCTTATCTTTTTCTTTTTCTAATACATATTTTATCATATAATTTCAAGTATGAATATTTCACCATAGTTACCAAAGATTACCAAGGGCAGACCTATCACAGTTACTCTACAAGGCCTTTATGAGTATATAGAGTCTTTAGAGAAACGTAGAGAAGAAAGAGAAGCCAAGCTACAAAAAGAGTTAGAAGCCATGCTGGAAAGTAAATTTGCATCTCTTGAAGACACGATCCAAAAAAAAATAGAAAATAAAATAGAACTTCTGGAGAATAAAATGGAGGCAATGGAGACTAGATTGCAGGTTATAGAAAAACAAAACCAAGATACTAACCAACCATCCCAGGAAAGAGATGCTGATACTTTAGAGAGTCTTAAAATGAAAGACATGATTAAAGAACTAGAAGTAAAAGTTAATAGCCGCCTCACCCTAAATAATGTGGTAGATAAGTTAGATATCAAACCAATTAAAGATGAAATGAAAAAATTAATAGAATTAGACCACGAACATAACAAAAGGGCCTTGAACCTTATAATATTCGGTTTAAAAGAGGAAGTAGATGAGGATACTTTAGCCTTAGCCCAAACAAAATTACATAATAGATTACAAATTGAAATAGTGTGTCTCACAGAAGCAACAAGGTTGGGGAAATTAACTGAGAATAAAGGAAGACTAATCCGCATAAAGGTGAGCTCCATTGATCATAAGTATGACATACTTAGTAAAACCTCAAGTCTAAAAGGAACGGGAATATTCATAAATGAAGATCTCATTCCAGAAGATCAAGCAGAATTAAGAAAGGAG
>APFE031610825.1:96918-129178 GCA_000404065.3 Pinus taeda | reverse complement strand
TTCTCTTTAGAAGACATTAAGTTTGGGGTTAATCGCCTGGCTAATGGGAAAGCTAAGGACATTGAAGGTTACCAGGCGGAAATCTTAAAAATTGGAGGTCCTGTCCTCGTCCCCCACATCCACAAGTTTTTCAATCAAGCAGTCAGGCAAGGGTTCCCTAAACCTTGGACTGAGAGCCTCATTATCCCTATTTTTAAAAGTGGGGATACAAATAACTCCTCTAATTATTGGACAATTATGATCAATCCTCTTAGCCAAGTTATATGGTAATATTTTGGAAAAGAAGTTAAGCATATGGCTTGAAAGTGAAGGTAAGCGGGCTAAAGGCCAAGTAGGTTTCAAAAGGCATCACTCAACAACAGACCACCTCGTTACGCTTAAGATCATTGTGGAAGAATGTCGTAATGATAAATCCAATTTATTTTGTTGCTTTGTGGACTTTAGAAAGTCTTTCGGTACGATTCCTAGATACAACCTTTGGAATAGATTAGAAGAGCTAAAGGTTCCTTTCAAGTTGAGAGCTGCCGCTATAAGGTTATACGAGAATGTAATTGCCAAGCTAAAGAGGAATGGGGGGTGGTCAAAAGATATTAAGTGTAACATCAGAGTTAAACAAGGTTGCCCCCTCTCCCCTACCCTATTTGGCATTTACATTGATAAGCTCGAAGGCTATTTAGAGGAAGAAGGATGCGATGGCACGATCTTAGCTGGGATAGTCGTCATCCTTCTTCTCTATGCTAACGATATTGTTCTTTTGGAAAGGTGTCCATCTGATCTTGATAAGCAACTCAGGCTTCTTAAGGATTTCTTCTCTACCATGGGTATGACTATTAACACTGACAAAACAAAAGTTATGATTATCAAATCCAAGAAGGACACTCACTAATTTTATGTATGACAATAATAACTTGGAGGAAGTGTATTCTTACAAGTACCTAGCAATTGATATTCATCACAAGATCAACTGGAACCATAGCATTGAGAAAAGGATTAATGGGGGGTGGAAAGCTTATTTTGGTCTTGAAAATAATTGTAAAACAACAAACCTCGTAATGTGGGAGAAAAAGAAGTTCCTCTTTGAAAATTTAGTCACTCGTGTTATCTTATATGGCTGTGAGGTTTTGGGGTTGAAGCATCTCCAGAGAATCATGGAGAAAGATTGAGAAAATCCAGAAGCGTTTTATAACTTATAACCTGAAAATTAAAAGTAATACACCCTATCCTATTCTCCTTATAGAAGCAGGTATTTTCGCTATTGAGAGCCTAGCTATGATTAGGTTTCTATTGTACAAACACAAACTCAATAACATAGATGATCATAGACTTCCTAAGCTAGCTTTAAATTCCAGCCAAAACCACCTAAGGCTCAATCGGGGGTGGCCTAAAGACACAAGGGCTTGGTTAAACTATACGAGAATGATGCATTGCAAAACATAAATAACATTAAAGATATTGTTACTTCTAAGTTCAAAGAAAAAATGTGGCGTGAGAAAGATTTAACGGCTAAAAGACAATTAAGTTATTATTAGAAAGTCATCAACCCCACCCTAGAAGATCAAAAGTATCTCTTTATTTTAACTAGCTCAAAGAAGAAAAAAAATTAATATAGCAAAGACTAGAACAAATTCTCATGAGCTCCATGGTAAAACAGGTCGTTGGGCAGTTCCTAAAACGCCATGGATGGAAAGGATCTGCCATATATGTGAGAATAGGAACATCGATGATGAAAACCACTTCCTCTTAGAGTGCCCCACGTACAACCACATTAGATCTCAGTTTCACAACCTTTGTTACAACACTGACCTTCCTAGCCTTTTACAATGTCAAAATTATAGTGAGCTTGGGAGGCTTCTCTCCAAGCTTTTTGAGCATAGGAATAAAATCTTAAATCAAAATAAATAATTTGTTTCTTTAGGTTCGATAGACCAATGTTTGGTCTCGGTGGACGTTAACCATCATCATCATCATCATCATCATATATATATATATATATTTGTTTCACTTTTTACAATCCAATATGGAACATGTGTAACTCTTTCTATGTTTTACATCAAAATGACACGTGACATTTATTAATAACATAAAACTATTTCAATGTTGTTCATAACCTAGATAGTTGAATTTCCTTTTTAAGTAAAATACTATTATATCAACTTAGTTGTTAGATACTTAAATGGATTTTCTAGAAACCAAATGTATGACATGTATATAGTTCTATAAGGTTTCTTCCATGCTCAAGATGAATACTATACATGACATATTAAAAAATTAATATAATTTTGTTAATTAAATCTAAATCTAAATCCCTATTGATTCTAAAATTTCATTAGATTTTAGATCTATGGGGTTCACATAAGGATCTTATCCCTAAAAATAAAATCTCTTTGAAATGTGGAAAACTTTAGAAACTTAAGAACCTCAAGGGAACTGAATCTTATATAACATATATGTACACCATTATGAATCCATCGTACACCAGAGGGAAACATTTCTCTATTCAAAATTACAAAATTACAAGTGTATTCAACTGCCACTTTTATAAATTACAAAATTGATATGTTGATCACTTATACTAGATTAAATTACACTTGACTGCTATAGAATCGACTTTATGGCTTTTCATTTTCATCATCTACGCATCTTTCCAATGGATCATAGGAATGCAAGTCTCCATAATATGTTCATGGTCTGATTCTGTCATCTTCCATCTCTTGGTTCACCTTTCTTTGTTTTATTTCTATGAGATTGATCCGAGCTGCTATGACTAGATGACTGTATTGGAAAGATATATATTCAAGCATAAAATCTCTATAAATGATTTATATTCAGGCATAATCTCTATAAATGATGTGATTAGCGTGTTTTTTAACCTTTTCAAAAAAGTGGCCCATCACAACCATGTCACCAATTTGGTATATGAATTGTCCATCTTCATATGGTCTCACCAACCTACTTTTCACCTCTGTGCATCACATCAAATGGTATGCCACATTTTCTTTGTTTCTTGAGGGGGCAGTGAAAAAAAAAACATCGCCTACAACCAAAATACAAAATATGTATTAGTTAAATACGTTAAATATTTCAATTTATAGATGAAACCATTAATGATAGAAAAACCATATACCTTTCCTTACAATATCAAAGACTTGATCATGATCAAGTGAAACGATGGGCTCTTCATCGTGCATCTCTTGTCATGTCGGAATTGGATGAGGTCCCTTTGGATTAAGAGGGACATATTTCCATCCTTTCACGTATCTATGTTTTTTCACAGTGATCAAGTCTACATCCATCAACACTAATGAAAAACTCACAAAAACATGTGAGTTTTCTTGTTCCCCCCCATGTCTTTGCTTCACATTGAGTGAAATTCCCTTATTCCTTCTATAGTATTACAATACTGAGCAAAGGATCTATTCACATTGCTAAATTCAACATTCCAGATGTAACACCCTCCTCCATCATTTACCCAAGTTAACCAGTCCACTAGGGTAAACATGTGAGGAGAGACTACAATTATGTGATTCAACTCCCCATGTATAGGAAGTGGAACCAACAAAACAAAACCATTATGATCTTCCACACATGCCACATAACCTTTAGGAGGAAACCGACCTTTCCAGGTGACCAACCCTTGAGGAAACTTGACATTTCACTAACCTAGACCACCAACCACTCCCATGATAAGCCATGCATGTGAATGATGCCTTCCAGTCACTCCCACAGCAAGGGCATGCTGACTGTGGACTTTTTCAGCTAGTTCTAAGCCAACGACCCCAAATTCTGAGCCATGTTTCTAAGACCAGGACTTAGGCCACTACCCAGAACTTCATGTAACTTTCAAAAATGATAAATACCATTAGAACAAAGGTAATAATGCAAACAATTGAGTAAGGATTTGAACATACCCCTACTAGCCATGACAATCCTTTCATAAAACATGTCACAAATATGCATTCTATAGGTTATAACAACATATCTAAGCATAAGGGTCACATACTTATTTGAGATTTGCAAAGAAGCATTGTTGATCTATCACAATAGCTGCATTACCATGTATTAGGTCATCTATTCATTATACTTTCAGTTACTAATCAAAACACGATGAGATCCCTACATTAACTCTGTCATAAAACATACTCATAACCAACATATACCAAGAGAAATAACAAGGATATAACAACCATAAAATCCACATATAAGACAATACCTTTACATGTGAAATACCTAGGAGAAATAAGTCTTATTAATGAATGCAAAATACAACCAGGTTGGAGACTTCCACGAACCACCCGACCATAGATTGGCTAAACCAAATCTTTCTTTCAGCCAATCACCCCCATGCCATATTCCAAGCATGAATGTGGGACTCAAAACCAAGCCAAACTAGGTTTCCTCAGGCTTTACTTCAATCTCCACCAGATCACTAGGCCCTAAAAAAGCATGGATGCCACGGATTTCCCCACCTACACCATGAGGAATTTCCCTATCTCCTAGTCTCTAAGCTTTACCATATATCCCACCATATAATGGTTGATGATACCTAGGCCTAATCAAGACTCCACCCTCTAGGGTTTGTTGTATATTCCACCATTCATCAGTCAAGGATTCTTAGATCCAATCGAGGACACACACCTCTAGGATTTACCATATATCCCACCATTCACTGTTCGAGGATTCCTAGGCCCACCAAGGCACACAAAAAATAGCTTTACCACAATTCCAATTATGTCCATGGATTCCTAGACCTTGTGTTCTTTCTTTCAGAGACCATCTAACTTAGTTTCACCATTCACCAATCTAGCTCAACCAAATACAAGATAACCCATCACACCATGGCTATCTGGAAATGACAAGACAAGATTGAAGAACACTGTCACACCTAGAAAAACCAATGCCAATGACAACAAGGGAACCAAATACACACATGCATGTACCATGCATGCCAAATCTAGAAAGGAAATCATACATGCAAATAGATACCTGCAAATAATCTCGCTGTAGCTTCCAGATGGTGTTCTTTCTTGCTTAATCTTTGCTTTCCTTTGCCTTCTTTTTCTTTCTTGATCCAATGCTAGAGTGCTCCAAGCAAAATTTAATTGTCCAAGAGTGAGAGAGAGAGAGAGTATAGAGAAAGCTCCAAAACTGAACTGACAAAAATGTACCAAACGATCCTCAAAAGCCTTTTTATTAATTAGGCCTCTATTTTTTTCAATTTTCCATTACTTTCCTTCATTTTCGTCCTCACATGCAACTTGTGACCTTTCACCTTCCTTTTCTCCTAATTTCCATGATTTTCATAAATAAAATTCCAATTAATGCCTCAAGCCTTTCCAAAGCCTTTGTCTTTGCCTTTTCCACTTTCCTTACCCATAATAAACCAAATGAACACCCACACAAGGATGTTTTTCCCAACACTCATCTTGGAATATGTGTCCCATGACCGTGGTTATTATTTTGCCTTTATTAACTTTATTACATGAAATTTTGACCAGGGCTGTGGCATAACCATCTCCCTTGGGGGAACATCATCCTCGATGTTCAATGAAACTTACAACCAACAAGACTGCTGAAAGAAAAAAATATTGTCCGTGGAGCTTTATAACTTAGCTCTATGCAGTATTTACAATGATCAACCCGTTGAGAAGCAAACCAACATGACAACATAACAACATGACACCCATACCGCTTATTGGAGCTTTGTAACACAACTCATGGTGGTATTCACATCCATATAAATATGTACATATACCAAAAAAATTCGCTCAACCAACGAATATATAAGGATACATAGCCCACATCTAATCCACCATCTCCCATTTAGCTTCATCACACCCAAAGCGCTTCCACTGCACTTTAACTTGCTCGATTTCTCAGTTCCGAAGCATGAGCATATTTCTCTACAATATAAACTGAGGTTTTGGCTGGAATTCTCCCTCTGGCTCCACCTGCAATACAAACCATTCAATCACATGATCAACATTTTTAATATACTTCTTAAGCAATGACACATGGAAAACATCATGGACCTTCATTGTCGGAGGTAGTGCAAGGCCACTGGTCCAATCCTTTAAAGAATATTTAAAGGTCCACAAAGTCGAGGTGCTAACTTGGCACATGATCCAATCCTCAAGGATATCTTCTTGGGCTTGATGTGGAAATACACTTGTTCCCCAACCTGAAACTCCTTAAACAACCTGTTCCGATCTGCATAAATTTTCTGCCTGTCCTGTGATTCTTTAAGATTCTTATTGATTACTTGCATTTCCTATTCCATCTCTGCTAACATATCTAGTCCAATCAACACACTATTCACTGGATCACTCCAAATTATGGGAGTATTACAACTCTACCCATACAATGCATCAAACAGACTCATCCTCAAAGATTCCTGGTACCTATTGTTGTAAGAAAACTCAACCAGTGGGAGACACTCTTCCCAATTTCACTTCTAATGCATCACATACATCCTCAACATGTCCTCCAATATCCTTTTGACCCTCTCTATTTTTCCATGTGTTCACAGATGATAAGCTGTGCTGAAGGCCAACTCTGTACCCAAACCTGCAAACAACTCCTTCCAAAACATGAAAGTGAACTTAGCATCCCTGTCTGACACAATATTTCTTGGAACACCATGAAACCTCACTACATCTATGATGAATACTGTGCCACATCACTTTCACTAGAATGAAGTGTGCTATATTTGTTAACATATCCATGAAAACCATGATGGAATCATGCTGTCTAGATGTCCTTAACAAACCTGTGATGAAATCCATGAAAATGACCTCCCACTTCCACTCTGGAACCATAATCGACTGTATTAGTCCACCTAGATGCTTACACTCCGCCTTCACCTGTTGAAAGTCCAAACATCTAGCCATAAACTCTACTGCATA
Source organism: Pinus taeda (assembly GCA_000404065.3). Lineage (NCBI taxonomy): Eukaryota > Viridiplantae > Streptophyta > Pinopsida > Pinales > Pinaceae > Pinus > Pinus taeda. The sequence goes on along the minus strand of APFE031610825.1, from coordinate 122,276 downwards.
CTTCTTTAGATTATGCCAATGATAAAACTTCTTTACTGCTGTCAATGTCGTCTGGTATCTTGGGTGACCTGAATATGATTTTGCATGAAATTCTCGTAGGATAGTCTTCTTGATCTCACTATCATTCGACACATATATCCTGTCCCTAAATTTGACCAAACCATCTGCTATAAGATGATAGTCGACATCCTGACCACCTGTACCCTACTGTAACCTGTGCATAAGCTCCATGTACATGTCATCCTATTGTCCTGCTTGTTGGCTCTCGATTTTGGTCTATTTTTGCTTGAGGAAACTTACTTAATCCATATATTTTCCATCTATTTTCCACTATATCTATCCCATTTTGATGTATTTCATATATATTCAGGTATTTAATTTTAATTTTGCAAATTCTAATATTTTTATGAAAATTTGATTCCAAGTGCAAATTTTGACAGATTCAGAAATTCCCGTAATAGCTATGTGGATGACATGTTTGCAGGACACTTGGGCTCGAGTTAGATGCATGTATGGACAGCTTGGGAACTAGGATTGAGCTAATTCCACTTGGTTCAGTCAGAACAAGCTTTATTAGGCCCATTCAAGGTAGGTCAACCATGACTAGTCGCCCAGAAAATCCCTAGGAAATAGGGCAGTTTTGAAATTTTATGGGATTGACCATATTTCTTGGGATGGATTGGATGAGTTCGACTTAAATAGGTGCATATGAGTAGATATGATTGTTAGAAAGATTATAGATCAGTTTGTTTCACAAAACTTCTATTTAAAGCCAAGACTTTGATGGCTTATGTGTGTAACTTTTGTACAATTTTATGCTGAGACATTTTGGAGTTTGAAACTAATTTGAAGAACCTGTTCTACTACTATTTTTCTATTCAATAATGTGGATGAGTGACTGAAGTTTCAACTTTTGATATCAATCTTCAAGTGTGTAAAGTAAGGGTGGGAGGCCCCCACTCCAAGCTAAGTACACTTCTTTGTTAGACTAGTTTAATTTTCCATAATCTGGTTATTGTTAGTGCCTGGATCTACCTCGGGCTGAAAGAAGACAGGTCTAGGGTAACATCAAACCATGCTTAACCTGGTAGCTAGCCCTACTAGGTCGGGAGAGGGCTCTCTCCTTGTCAATATTAATTAGGATATTGGAAATTAGGGCTTGAGATGACTGAATTTAATGTAGATTTTAGGCTAGGTATAGTAGCTCAGAGGATTTGATTGGATTTGTTTCGGGTCAAAAACAACAAGAGAAAGGGTGATTGGACTATGGAATCGATGTTAGTTTCTGTCGACAAACCTGGGGAAAATTAAGTGCCATGTTTAGCCAAGTGAAGATTGTAAATGTGAGAAATATGAGGGAGAAAGCCCGCTGCCTTGCAGACATCAAACAAAGGATGAATCTGCAACAACAACTTTAGATGAAAGAGAATCATGAGGTTGCTCAACAGAGCATCTAGCCAGGGATGAATTCTGCTAAGACAACCATTACAACTAACAACAAAATCATCATGAAAGGAGCATCATTACGGATGAATTCCTAACATATCACTTAGATAATGCTGTAACAAGGCAGAAAAAACATAATGTGTAAATGAATTACAGGAAAAACATACTAAACATCAACACTGTGATGAATCCTAGATCCAAAGGGCAAAAGACTACTTTATTAAAATGATATTCATGAAAAATTTACACTATGCCAAGCAGCCTCTATGCTACCAAAATCGAACCTCTACACTATGAAATTCATAAAATATATACATTTGCTCATTCTTGTACTAAGGGAATTGAGCTCAACCATTTTCTTCAAAATAGAATCACTTACATAAAACTTGGACCGAATTTATGAAAATAGGTGTTGAAGATGAACTCGTATCTCCTAAACCATAGAACCTGTTACAAAAGTGAAAGAGGTTTTTGTAGATAAGGTCATGCTAGAGAAAAAAATCTCTCGAATTTTGGAAATTAGTTTCCAGTTGCTCGTAATCTCTGCCACAAAATTATCTCTAAAACAAAAAATCATTAAAAATTTAAATCTATGAAAATGAGCTGTAAAGATCTAGTCACATATCCCAATTCATGACACCTGTGAATAAAGTGAAAGAGTTTTTTGTTATATGGCTCGTGATTAACAAAAAAAACCTTGATTTTTTCAAAACTACTTTCCATCTGTTGTAAAAGGGCACCGTACTAAAATGACTAAAATAAATGAAAATTTTGCTTTGTTTTAATGTAGGCTCCAAATATCACTGCATATCTCCCACATAGTAGCACCTGTGCATGAACTGAAGGAGGTTTTTGTTATTTGGTATGTGATGGAAAAAAACCTCTTTCAATTTTTAAAAATTCCTTACCATTATTTCAAAAATTAATCTTGTAGTAAACTTATTGTTGTGTGCAGTAACTGACCTCAAAACATGCATAACCAAGAATCACTCATTCATTTCGATCATATCTTCTGATCCAGAAACCAGTTACGGGAGTGTGATATACCATTAGAAATAAATTTCCAAGCTTCTTCTAATGGAAATACTTAGGATATGATTTGCACTGAAGATCATGTGCAAAACATCTTTGAAAACCAAACATGGTAAGAGCCCATTTTGATCCCTGGTGATAGACTGTGAAGACTGGAACTAACATCGGCCTTATTGGGGATGGCAGCTCCTTGGAGGTGTCAAGAACACTGTAGACCAAGTGCCTCATCCATTGTGAAATAAGGCAAAACAACTGCAAACCCAAAACACCTCATACCAATCCAAAAACATATACATACTGCAGCCTATACATAAACAAATACCAAAAACTAAAATGCTGCCTCAGGCAGCATATTTATGTACAAATCTAACCTACTTTGCTGCAAAAGTGATAGATCAAGTAATGCTAAAATGCCAGATCAACCAATCAAGTAACTGTGAGAAGGATGTTGCTTGAAAGTGCTTCAACCAGGACACAAATGTAAATGTTGACAACTGTCCATGCACAAACTGAATTTGGCTGTATGAAAGACAATCTGAATTATCATTCAAACTGAAAAAACACTCCATATATGTGACAATAGGATCAAAGAAACCAGACTCTATTTGCTAACCTAGCTCATTAACATATGCTCTTGGCTGGAGATTGTCACATCCTCGTTGTAAATGATAACATCCTTCCATCCAACCATCTAAAGGCAGCCTTATCTTTTCTTCTTTGAGAGAAGGGAGAATTTCCAAGAATTGTTTAGGGTCTTGGAATTCATGTGATTTAATTTGGACATCTAATAGTTCAATTTAATTTTCTAATCTTTCAACCACTAATCCAAGAAAACAATATTTATTCTCAGGTGTGAATCGACTAGATTTCAAGCTAAGAAGTAATGATGTTAAAAAACTCTGATCAATCTGAAATTTTGCTATCTCATCCCTTAAAATCAATAACATTTCAATAGATAACGGATTTACCACATACCCCGTCATCAATGATTACCATCAACGTTCTGAAAACCAGATTCTTTGGCAGTGAAGTCGAAGCTCAGGATCTTGAATATTGGACTCATCAGGTAGATGATTTCAGCCTTCATATGTGTTTGACTGCTGTCCACCTTCAGCAATCAGATCTGCAACTTGAATGATCTTTCTCGGAGAAGATTTATCACCTCTTCCCCAGTGGAGTTTCCACTATGTTAATGCCTGGACCTACCTCAGGCTGAAGGAAGGCAGGTCTAGGGTAACATCAAACCACGCTTAACCTGGTAGCTAGCCCTACCAGGTTAGGAGAGGGATATCTCATTGTTAATCTCAATTAGGATATTGGCAATTAGGGCTTGAGATGACTGAATTTAATGTATATTAGCTCAGAGGATTTGATTGTATTTGTTTCGGGTTGAAAACAACCAGAGAAAGGGTGATTGGACTATGGAATCAATGTCAGTTTCTGCCGGCAAACCTGGGGCAAATTAAGTGCCATGTTCAGCCAAGTGAAGATTGTAAATGTGAGAAGTATGAGGGAGAAATCCCGATACCCTGCAGGCATCAGACAAAGGATGAATCTGTAATAACAACTTTAGACGAAAGAGAATCATGAGGTCACTCAACAGAGCATCTAGCCAGGGATGAATTCTGCTAAGACAACCATTACAACTAACAACAAACTCATCATGAAAGGAGCATCATTACGGATGAATTCCTAACATATCACTTAGATAATACTGTAACAAGGTAGAAAAAACATAATGTGTAAATGAATTACAGGAAAAACATACTAAACATCAGCACCGTGATGAATCCTAGATCCAAATGGCAAAATATTGCTTTATTAAAATGATATTCAAGAAAAATTTACAATGCAAAGCAACCTCTCTGCTGCCAAAATAGAACCTCTACACTATTAAATTCATAAATATATATATTTTTTCATCCTTTTACTAAGGGAATTGAGCTCAACCATTTTCTTCAAAATAGAATCAATTACATAAAACTTGGACCGAATTTCTGAAAATAGGTGTTGAAGATGAACTCGTATCTCCTAAACCATAGCACCTGTTACAAAAATGAAAGATTTTTTTGTAGATAAAGTCATTCTGGAGAAAAACCTCTCTCAAATTTTGGAAATTCGTTTCCAATTGCTCGTAATATCTGCCACAAAATCATCTCTAAAACAAAAAATCATTAAAAATTTAAATTTGTGAAAATGATCAGTAAAGATCTAGTCACATATCCCAATTCATGAAACCTGTAAATAAACTGAAAGAGGTTTTTGTTATATGGATTGTGGTTAACAAAAACCTCCTTGGGTTTTTCAAAAATACTTTCCATCTCTTGTAAAATGGCATCGTCCTAAAATGACTAAAACAGTGAAATAAATGAAAATTTTGCTTTGCTTTAATGTAGGCTCCAAATATCACTGCATATCTCCCACATAGTAGCACCCGTGAATAAAATGAAGGACGTTTTTGTTATTTGGTATGTGATGGACAAAAATATCTTTCACTCTTGAAAAATTTCTTACCATTATTTCAGAAATTGATCTTGTAGTAAACTTGTCGTTGTGTGTAGCAACTGACCTCAAAACATGAATAACCAAGAATCACTCATTCATTTTGATCATATATTCTGATCTAGAAACTTGTTACGCGAGTGTGATATACCGTTGGAAATATATTTCCGAGCTTCTTCTGATGGAAATACTTAGGATATAATTTGGACTGAATATCATGTGCAAAACATCTCTAAAAACCAAACATAGTAAGAGCCCATTTTGATCCCTAGTGACAGGCTACGATGGCTAGAACTAATAGTTATCATAGAACTTGTTTATGTGATTTGCTTCAATTGTGTTTATGGTTGATGTGTGATGATTTATTTGATTGAATCTTAGTTTTTTCATCATTTTAGTAAGATGGAATAACAATTTTTTTAAGTTGAATTCTCCTTCTATTAAATTGATGGATTAAAACTAGGCTTATCTGTTGTTACATGGAAGCAATTTTTCTTATGTGTTTTCAGATTTCAATTGATAGCATAAAGGTGAATGAATTATGATGAAAAATGCCAAAGGTATCTTAAGTTAAGAGCCTCCTTCATTAATTATTTTTCCATCTTAAGCTATTGAGAATTCATGGGTTCTAATTTCTGTTCATCAAGTGATAATTGAGGAAGAATTGGACCTCTTAAGTTAAGAGCCATTTCAGCTTTGCTTCATTGCAAAGTGAATTGGAATTTGTTAATGTAGGCTTATATTTGTATTATGCACTTCTTTAGTTTTTGAAAATTTGTCTTTCAAGCTTGATTATACCTGATATCCATATATTGTGGATTTGCCTCCAAGTTTTACAAATCTGGATTGATAAAGAATACTTGTGTTAATTTGTGTTAATAAATTAGCTCAATATTTTGGTGCCATTGCTAGGGAGGCAATTATTGGCATAATCAATAGGAAGATAAACAAAAACACAAAAAATTTCATATAACAAAAATAAAAAAAATTAGTTACATTTCTTTTGGTCATGTTTCTTTATGCCTAGAAATAGAGATCCTAAAGGTAGATTTATTAAACAAAACCCCCCATCAATAGAGGTAGGACCATTAAAGCTAACAACACCAGTTGCTGATAAGCCAACAATTGAGGAATTGGAAGAAAAACAAAGAATAGGACAAAGGTTAAGTTTAATTGGAAGGCAAACTTTGTTAGCCTGGGAGGTAAAAAGAAAACAACCATCAACAACAACACCTACTTCAGGAAAACAAAAAGAAATTGTTAAAGAAAAACAACCCATTATTGAATCTGTAGATCAACCTGTCTTTGGAAATCTTGAAACTCAAATTGGTATTGAAACAATCAAAACTATGGCAGAGGAGGGACATGGATCTGTTATTCTTACTCTTGAACAAAGACTTGAATATGAGAGACAACAAAGAGAATGGAGAAGACAAAGAGAGGAAGAGGCAAAATGAGAAAATGATAGAAAGGTAGAAGAGGATAGGAAAATACAAGAAGATGGTGGTGATTAGGAAACTAATTTTGGCTTTCCAATAATAGATACAAGTGCAATATTAGGAGAAGATGTGAAAATGAAAAATATTCCACCTTCTATATTGCCAAAGTTTTATGGAATGTCAACAGAAGATCTTTATTCCTTTATGTTTGAATTTGACATCTTATGTAGAACATATGGATACATTGATGACACACACAAACTGCGTCTCTTTCCTGCTACATTGAAAGCAACGACCTTAAAATGGTTCATGGGTTTAGGAGAACAAACAATAGATTCTTGGGATGATATGATATCAATATTTCTTAAAACAATCAAGCCTATTGTAGGCCTAGGGAATCAAAAGAAGATGTTTTTAGAATGACACAACAAGAGGAAGAAAGTCTAGAGGAATACTTAGAAAGATTTGCATATAATCTACAAAAATCCAAACAACACTCTCTAAATCAAGAAACCATTCGAAAAATCTTTCTCAAAGGTATAAGAGATGAATATCTTGACATTCTGAATGTAATGGGCAAGGGATATATTTTAAACTTTCCATTTAATGAAATTGTTGATTTATGTCAAAAATATTCTAGAGGGAGATCAAAATTTGGAAAGAGAGATGTGAGTTCAAAAGTAACAAAATCAGTAGCAGGAGGAGTGACAAGAGCAGAGATAGGAAGCTTGTTAGAAAGCTTCAAAACTGATCTCCTAAGTACATTAGGAACCCAGGTAGATGTTCTAAAAGAAAATAAGAAGAAAGAAGAAAAAGAACAAGCTTTAGCAATCTTTTGTTCCAAATGTAGAAAGAAACATCCATTAAGAGAATGTCCTTTAGATAGTGTTCAAGTATGTGGTCTTTGTACAGAAAATCATTCAACAGAAAATTGTCTAAGGTTGAAAGAATTGCAAATGAATCCAATGGAAGAAGTGCAAGGAATAGAAGGTTTCTATTGTGTGGCACCAAGAAGACCTTGGCAACCAAGGATTCCTCAACAAAATCTGCAACAATTTCCTCAACAAAACTATCCATATCCGCCTAAAAAATTCTTGGAATACTCCAACGCCATCGCAAGCTTGGCCTCCACAACAATATCCAAACCAACTTGCACAAGGTTGGAGAGGATATGGTTATGGAAACCAGCCACCTCAACAATACCAACAACAACACCAACAATATCCATTTCCATACCAACAATATCCACAATCCATGCCATTTCCACAACACAATTATGCATATCCATTATCCATGCCATTTCCGCAACATAATTCTCCACCATTACTAACACAACCACAACAGCTACAACTACCTTCAAACCAGCCTTGACCAACTCAATTACCAGCCCAACCAGTGGCAAATCCAAACAATAAGATGGATAAACCAGCATACAATGTAGAAGAAGCATCATATTTTCCAACATATTCTATTCTTCCCATAAATGATGTCCATTTAAGGCCTAGAAAGGTGCTTACAAAGGATTCTCCTCCAATCATAGAAGAGCCAATTGAGCAAGGAGAAAAACCTGAAACATCACAATCAGAAAAACAAATTCAGAAAGGAAAAATTATTATAACTCAAACACCACCTTATCCTGAGAGGTTAGTAGAGCAACAGATTGAAACGAACCTTCCTGAATTTACTATTTTAGATGAATTAAAAAATGCCTATGTAAAAATTATTTTATTGAAAGAAATCAAAGAGATACCAATATATGCTAAAACAATACAGGAATTATGCATTAAGAAAACTGGTAAAAAGAAGAAGGATCCTACTACAATCCAAGTCATTGGCAAATTAGCAAGCCTCATGTCAACACAAACAACGATAGAAAATATATTGATCTTGTTATACCTATGGTTACTATTTCAATAAATAATTTCTCAGTTCCAAACACACTAATAGATTTGGGAGCTGCTATAAATGTAATGACTATGGAGACAATGAAATATCTGCATTTAAACAACATTAGATCAACTTCTACAATTTTAGAGTTAGCAGATAGATCTAAAGTTGTACCAAAAGGAATACTCAAAGATATTATAGTCTCTTTGGATTCATTGGAGTATCCTATTGACTTCCTCATCTTGCAGCCAAAAACAAATTTGGGGGGACATCCTCTAATCTTAGGCAGACCATGGTTAGCCACAACTGATGCCTTTAAAGGATACAGATATGGAAATATGATTATTTCACATGGAGATGAATGGAAACACATTACACTTTATTCACCTGCACAATCACCTTCTTTAGAATCAATGCTTGAAGCCCAAGAATAGCAACAAACTAAATCAGTTCTAAGTATGAACCAAGTTTTTGACCTTAGAGAAGAAGAAGAGATTTAGGATTTAATGGATCTTTTCATCTCAGAACTAAATATTTCAGAGCAACTTAGAGAGATTCAATATGAAGTTGCAAGTAATATTTTGAATCAATGTTTTCAGGAAACTTGTAAAATTCAATCCTTGTGAAGCTCTTTTACAAACATTTTTCCTGTAAACATAATTACCAATTCAACAACAAAAACAATTGAGATATCTCCTGGAAAACATTTGAACATTGGAAACCATTTGCAATCGTCGCAAGAACAAGAGGCAATTGCATTATTACTAAAATATTCAAAATATTTTTCCTGGGATTATACAGACATGCAAGGAATTCATCCCAATACATGTATCCACCACATCTATACAGATGATCTGATTAAACCAGTAAGGAAACCTCAAAGAGGAATGAATCCCATGATGAAAGAAATAGTGAAGGAAAAACTGTAGAAATTGCTTAAAGTTGGGTTCATCTATTCTATTTCAGACAGTCAATGGGTTTCTCCATTGGTAATTGTACCAAATAAAAATGGAAAGAGGAGGATATGTGTAGATTACCAGGAATTAAACAAAGTAACATTAAAAGATCATTTTCCGCCACCATTCATTGACCAGGTTCTAGACTCATTGGCTGGAAAGAAAATTTCTCCTTCCTAGATGGGTTTAGTGGGTATAATCAGATTAGAATAACAACAGAAGACCATGACAAAACAACATTCACCTGCCCATGGGGAACCTATGCATATAATGTTTTGTCGTTCGGATTATGTAATGCACCTGCAACTTTCCAAAGAGTAGTGCTTGCAATATTTGCTGATCTAATCCATGAATGTGTAGAAGTCTACATGGATGACTTCACAGTATATGGAAACACATATGACGATTGCTTAAACAATCTTGAGGAAGTTTTGAAGCGATGCATAGAAACAAATTTGTCCTTGAGTAACGAAAAATGCTATATGATGTTGATGGAAGGCATAGTTTTGGGACACCATATTTCTGCCTCAGGAATTAAGGTGGATCCAGCTAAAATACAAGTCATTGTGAATTTAATGCCACCTACAACACAAAAAGAGGTAAGGAGTTTCTTGGGTTATGCAGGCTTCTATAGATGATTCATAGAAAACTTTAGTAAAATAGCCCAACCTCTATTCAAGTTATTAGCAAAAGATGTTGAATTCCAATGGACAAATCACTGTCAAAATGCATTTCAAATATTGAAAGAAAAACTATCAATAGCACCCATTCTTCATGGACCAAACTGGTCTCTGCCATTTCATATTTCAACTGATGCATTTGATACTGCCATAGGTGCATCGCTTGGACATAAAGAAAACCTGTTCAATTATACAATATACTACATAAGCAAGAACTTAACACCTACAAAATTAAACTATACAGTCACTATGGCATCGTCCAATAGGCGTTGTTTACGACTTATCAGTCAAAGCATGGTAAACAATTGGAAAATAGTCAAGAGAAAAGCCACTCTTTCAAACAAATAAACCTCTACGCGCTCTCAGAACCATTCTGCCATTGCTAAATGCATTTGTCTGCCATCATAGCCCTTGAAAGCTCAGGAGAATAGTAGCAAGAGGATTGAGAGCGTTAACACTGTTTTGACAACGGGGGTAAGGGTAGAAATAGAGTGCTGAAGCCGTGGAGAGATAAGTAGGATAAAACAACGGAGATAGTGCCAGTTGGTTTCCTGGAATCTCATGAGAAATTCCAGGTAAGATGAGATTTGATTTGCTTCTATTTTGAAGGGGATTGCCGAGGTAAAGTCGGGATCTTGGTCGCCCAACTTTTTGTTAAGAACTGCCTATCATTTAAATGATTATTTCTCTGTTTATGCCACCAGTTAGCAAACTGAGGCGTTCAAAATGGAGATTGAATGAGATAAGGGTAATATGAAGCACAACTAAGCAATCCACGAATCTAGTGTTTGCAATCCTTCTACATGAAACTAGGTATGCTTAGAAAAATCGCCATGACTTCAGTTAAACAGAGGTTTATAGATGCAAAATTCAAATGTACAAATAGTGAAATTAATGAAACTGAGGGATAACTGGAGATAAACATTCATGCATTGTCCATGAAGAAGTCTATTCATAAGTATTGGTTGCATGAAATAAGGACTTTGAATAGGATTGAAACACGTAGCCTATGTGAAACAAACAGTCAACTACACCTGTACATATGATCAAGCAATTTGATCATTATTCAAATCTTAGTTATGTGCATAAAAAATGGACAATAAAAATAGAGTATTAGGTTTGAGTTTAAGCATTTGGGTTTATATTGCACACATTTGATTACACTAATAGTGCAGGGGTTTATACGAACCATTGAACAATGAACAAAGAAGTTTATTTATGATGATTATATAACTGAAATAACGTTGTAAATTGACCATTAAATGATGAAGGGTCTCGGTTATATACAGTGCTGAAGATTAGTTATTGAATATTGGCTTGCATGATAATTTATATAGAGAACAACGAGTGAAAAATTATGCTAATTGAATCCTGGTTTGCATGGTGAATTATACAGAGCGCAGAAGAACAATATTATGAGATTACATTAAGAAACATAAAATTATGATATGATTATTTTGTTTTCTTATGTATTTCTATTTCAAAACAGAGTATAGTTTTTTTTACAGATATATATGAGGCAGAATGTTTGAATATTTGAATAAAACAGGGTATTAAAATAGAGACTATGTTGCTACAAAAAAAAAAATAGAGGCCACAATAGATTGAATTAAGTTGTTGAATAGGGCAGGTAAGCTTCTATGACTTGAAAATTTATTTAATGAAACAATATTTGTTATTTGTCATTACAAAGGATAAAGTTAATGACAACAAAGGCTTATATTCAATGGTTTACAAAAACAATGACAACAAGGATAGAGCCAAAGTTCCAAATAGAAAACTAGAGGAAAGAAAAAATAGAGAAGCTATATCAAGTAGGACTTGTAGGAATTTTGCAAATATTTAGTGGCCATAGTGAAGAAGTAACAAGGGAATTTATAAACAATTACACCCAAGGACAAACAAGGGTAGGAAATGTAATAATTCCTGTGACTCAAGAATTCCTCTCACAAGCACTGGACCTCCTGATGATAGGAGAGAATCACCATAAGCGTTTGCATTTCAAGGAGAAAGCGTGGACTTTCTTCCTTGAAAAGAATAGAAAGGGAACCTTTGAAAGGACCAAAGGTATACCCAGGGAGTGGTTCAATGAACCATGGGGCAAACTAGTTCTAATTATACAAAAATTCCTTACATGTGATAGGGGATACAATGTTGCACATATGTATCACATCAGACTCCTACAACACATTAACGGGGAAGTTAAGATTAATCTGCCATATTTCCCCTTTAGAAGCCTCCTAAAGATGATAGAGTCAGTAAAATATGAACATAAGCCAAGAGAAGCACAAATTTATCACCAGGGGTTGATAAAAGTCTTGGTAGAATATCAAGTAAGATTACGCGGGATGATTTTTAGGGAATTCATGCGCCAAAACCAGTACAATGAATAGGTCAATGAGGAACAAAACAAGGTAGGGTAGGAAACCAAGGGGATGATGAGCTCACATTTCTATCCTAGAACTAGAGTCAAAAAGAAAAATAATACAGTCATGCATGAAAATGAAATATCCATCATGTCCATTCCTAGGAGGTTTAGGAACAAGAGTCCAGCTGAGATAAATAGCAAGGATAAAGAAGTACAGGTAGTAGACACATTTTCAATAGAAAAATAGGTAGAGGATAACATTGAGAAAGAGGCATTTGAGAAAGATTCCTACTATGATGATGTAGTAGCAACGTCCTTCGTGAAAAACACATAAGAGCTTGAAAAGGAATTACATTTGGGCAAGATTAGAGAGTTAATAGACCAACTAGAAATAAACAAAATTTTGGAAAAGCATTTGAAAGAAGAAAACAAAGCAAGTAAAAGGAAAAAGCTAAGTTGGTTAAAGAAAATTAAAATTTAAATAAAGAAATAGGAAGGTTAAAAAGGAAGAATGATCTAATCTGCAAGAAGGCATTCAAATAGCTCAAAGAGAAGAACATGTGGAAAGCTAAGTATGAGAAGCATAAAGTTAAGGCCACTTTATATAGAGAAGAACATGATACAGGTATGGACTACTTGATAAAAGTAGCACAACAAGAAGCATCAGGGTCTAGAACTGCATCCACAACAGGGGTCAGAAGATAAAAAAGGAAGCAGCAAGCATGAGGACATGCTTGTTGATCAACAAGGGGGAGATGTTGGCCTTCGATTTTGGTCTATTTTTGCTTGAGGAAACTTAATTAATCATATATTTTCCTTCTATTTTCCACTATATATATTCCATTTTGATGTATTTCATGTATATTTAGGTATTTAATTTTAATTTTTCAAATTCTAAGTTTTTATGAAAATTTGATTCCAAGTGCAAATTTTGACAGATTCATAAATTCTCGTAATAGCTATGTGGATGACATGTTTGCAGGACACTTGGGCTTGAGTTAGATGCTTGGATGGACAACTTGGGAACTAGGATTGAGCTAATTCCACTTGGTTCGGTCATAACAAGCTTTATTAGGCCCATTCAACGCTGGTCAACCATGACTAGTCACCCAGAAAATCCCTAGGAAATAGGGCAGCTTTGAGATTTTATGGGATTGACCATATTTCTTGGGATGGATTGGATGAGTTCGAATTAGATAGGTGAATATGAGTAGATATGGTTGTTAGAAATATTATAGATAAGTTTGTTTCACAAAACTTCTATTTAAAGCCAAGACTTTTTTTTTTTGCTAAAGAAAGAGTGGTACCTTCTATATCATTAAATCAAACATAATTTACAATATATACACATTTCCACCCAACTGTGTGGTGTAAGGCAAAATAGGAAGACGTCTGACAGAATCAAATCCCTCAAACCCCAAAAATTACCTGCCAAACCCTTTTGAGTACAGTCAAAAATAAGCAACAAGAATCGTAGGGCACATTAACCCGTCCCACAAATATCCGCGCCAACGAACACCTAACCTGCCTCTTAATCGCTGCCGTACATTTTTATTTTTTTAATTTGACGTTGGAGATACATATCAATCGATGAAGAAGCAAGATGTTTAACCCCCCGACCCCACAAAACCGCTCGCACAATCCTGATCGTTGATCTATCTTGCTAAATCGGACGACAGAGCTGAAAATCGCACGTCTGGAGTCACCGAACTTTAGTGTGCGATGAGGGTGGTTTTCAGACCCGACCCTCATCCATGTATCTTGAGTTGTATGGAATCACTGCCAAATTTTCAAAACGACCTTCGGCTTGAAAGCGGTGTGATCGCTCCAAAACCACTCGGGGAGTGGTTTTTTCTCCCGACACTGGAAAATTGGGAAATGTTGCCGCCAAAATAGGGCCATTGGTTATTACTCTCAACCTTTCTCTTGATTGAGAAAACCATGCGCCAGACTTTGGGGATTTTTAGGGTTGTGATAACCATAGCTACTGAGGCTGACCCTGGCCAGCCTTCCACTGTAGACCTGTCTGATCAAAATTCTGAATCCTATAGAAATCTGCTCATTGCGTATTGACTTCCTTAGTTTTGTTTTGATACACTTGTTTATCCTCTTCTGCCTGGTTATGGAAAAGTTCTTTTAGATTGCTCTGCGACATTGCAAGCCAATCCATCGAAATTCTGCTATCCTTATAGTTGACACCTTGGTTGGCTAGAATGTATGCCAATTTGTTGGCCTTTCTATGCACATGGATGAATCTAAGTGTGCGTAGTCCCTGAATATGTTCCTGTATTTTATGGAGAACCCTTATTAACCTCCAGTGTTTTGTAAATTTTTCCGGCCTTGTACCATGACTAATTCTCTTGGCCACATTGATGACTAACTCTGAATCAGCTTCTATTATCACATTTTGGCAGTTGTCCTGTTTCAGAAATTCTAAGCATTGCTCGAATGCCATTAGTTCCACCATGTTGTTGGTGGATTTTCCTAAATGACAATGGAAGAGGGTGATAATACTTCTGGTTTCATCCCAAAGAACTCCTCCAAAGCCTGCCATTCCTGGGTTAAATTTTGAAGCTCCATCGACATTATACTTCAAAAAACCTTCCGAGGGAGGATTCCAGAATTCTTTAACCATTTCCCTGATGATTATTTTCCTATCTAGACCTTGTGGAATGAGACCCTGCATGCCTAACTGCCTGAGAATTCTCAACTCTGCTTCTCAGGGAGGATTTTGGGGAGATCCCTTACTGTGGTGCCAACTGTCTCTTTAGTCTGTTTCAAGATCTGCTCCAACAGGTGATTTAAAGCCAAGACTTTGATGGCTTATGTATGTAACTTTTGTACAATTTTATGCCGAGACATTTTGGAGTTTGAAACTAATTTGAAGAACCTGTTCTACTACTATTTTGTTGTTCAATAATGTGGATGAGTGACTAAAGTTTCAGCTTCTGATATCAATCTTCAAGTGTGCAAAGCAAGGGTGGAGGGCCTCCAATCCAAGCTAAGTACATTTCTTTGTTAGACTAGTTTAATTTTCCATAATTTGATTATCATAGAACTTGTTTATGTGCTTTGCTTCAATCTTGTTTATGGTTGATGTGTGATGATTTATTTTATTGAATCTTAGTTTGTTCATCACTTTAGTAAGATGGAATAGCAAAGTGTTCAAGTTGAATTCCCCTTCTGTTAAATTGATGGATTAAAATTAGGCTTATCTGTTGTTACATGGAAGGAATTTTTCTTATGTATTTTTAGTTTTCAATTGATAGCATAATGGTGAATGAATTATGATTAAAAATGCCAAAGGTCTCTTAAGTTAAGATCCTCCTTCATTAATGATTTTTCCATCTTAAGCTATTGAGAATTCATGGGTTCTAATTTCTGTTCATCAAGTGATAATTGAGGAAGAATTGGACCTCTTAAGTTAAGAGCCATTTCAACTTTCCTTCATTGCAAAGTGAATTGGAAATTGTTAATGTAGGCTTATATTTGTAATATGCACTTCTTTAGTTTTTGGAAATTTGTCTTTCAAGCTTTATTATACCTAATATCCATATATTGTGGACTTGCCTCCAAGTTTTACAAATCTAGATTGATAAAGAATACTTGTGTTAATTTGCGTGAATAAATTAGCTCAACATTGCCCGTAATATCTGATCTTGTAAGTATGTCCCATAAGAACTCATAGATGCTATGCGATTCACCTGTATCCTCTTGCTAAGAGCATCTGTAACCTTGTTCTCCTTACCCTTGATGTACCTGATCTCAAATTCAAACTCACTAATCATGTCCAACTATCTAGTTTGTCTGGCATTTAGATTCAGCTGGTCAAATAGATACCTCAATCCACTATTATCACTCATTAAGATAAACCACCTACCAAGAAGATAATGTCTCCACATCTTCAAAGCATGGATGCTCACTGCCAACTCAAGATCATGTGTTGGATAATTCAGCTCATTCTCATTCAATTTCCATGACTCATAGCACACTACCCGTCCTTACTACATAATGAATCCACCAAGTCCTCGCTTGCAAGAATATGTGCACACCACAAATTCTTTGTCTGGATCTGCAATCTTTAACACTGGAGCATTTGTCAACAACTACTTCAATTTCTCAAAGCTTGCCGCACATTCCTTTATCCATTCAGGTTTTTTACCTTGCCTCTACAGTGATAAAATCAGATATGTAATGTGATAGAATTTCCTGATGAACCTCCTATAATAACCCGCTAACCCCATGAATGACCTTAGCTCATCCATATTTATAAGAGCTTCCCACTCCATGGTAGCTCTTATCTTCTCTGGATCTACTACTACACCTTCCTTGGAAACAACATGTCCCAAGTAATCTACCTCTGTTTGAAAGAAACTACATTTGCTAAGCTTGGCATACAACTGAAGCTCTCTCAGTAATCTAAACACTGCTGCTAATTTCTCAGTATGCTCTTCCTCATTTTTAGAATATATCAAGATGTCATCAATGAATACAATAACAAACTTCTCCATATAAGTACGTGACACATTATTCATCAAGCACATGAAATTAGCCGGAGCATTAGTCAAACCAAATGGAACTACAATAAACTCATAATGCCCATACCTAGTCTAGAAAGCAATCTTGTATATGTCCTCTTCCTTGATGCATACCTAATGATATTCAGATCTCAAATTGATCTTTGAGAACACTACTGCTCCCTTCAATTGATCAAACAAGTCATCAATCCTCGGTAAGAGATACTTGTTTGTGTTGGTCACCTTGTTCAACTGTCTGTAATCAATGCATACCCTGAGTGTACCATCCTTCTTGTTCACAAACAATACTAGTGCACCCCAAGGTGATACACTTGGCCTAATGTATCTCTTGTCAAGCATTTCCTTCAATTGTAACTTCAACTCTACTAATTCTGATGTTCTCATCTTGTATGGTGCCTTTGATGTTGCTGCTGCACCTGATACCAACTCAATATAAAATTCCACTTCTCTGTGAGGCGACAATTCTGGAATCTCTATTGGAAACACATCCTGAAAATGTTGCAAGATTTGGTACCTCCTCAATACCTCCGCATCCTCAACATCCTTACCTTTATCATTAGAAATATGCACTGTAAATACCACACACCCTATTCTGCTACTGTTCTTTGCGTGCATAGATGTCACCATTCTAAGTGATGTTGCCTTCTTCTTACCTTGCAAGACTCTCTATTCTCCATTGTCATCCAAACACTCAATGGACTTGTCATAATAATCCACTTTGGTCCTATGAAGATATAACTAGTCCATACTCAAAAGCATACTATATGATCCCAATGGAAATAAATTCAAATATGTTGAGGTAGGGATACCATTCAACTCGAATGCACAATATCTTACCCAACAATACACTCTTTCTTTGTACCTTTAGCTAACCGCACTAATCGAGATTCTGCATGCATTTCTTTATTCAAACCACACTTATCCTCCAGGTCAGGACTAACATAACTTAATTAGATCTAGGTCAATCAAAATGGAAACAACTTGATCAAAAATATTACCGTCCATATCGATAACAATTTCTTGGTGATCTACCTGCTTGTTATTCAGCATTGCATAAATCCTTGGAATGATTTTCCCAACATCCCCAACTGTTTGCACTTCCGGTGCATTATAAATCTGAGGCCTACCACCCTGATTTTGTAGACAATCCCTCTTAAGATGCTCCTTACCACATGTCCAACACTCCAACCGTCCTGTACCATCACCTTTATTCTTCTTCCCTCCATGCTGTGACCCATTAAAATTCTTGTAAGGTGCAACCTTTTCTTTCCCACCTACATCCTAAGGCCTTGTTATTTTTGACTGCCATTTACCTTTACCTTTATTTTTCCCTTTCCAACCTTGTTGAGATTTTGTCTTGCGCTTTGACTGCTCATAAAAATGCTTCAATTTCCCTATAAATTCCTCAAGCAACCAAGGCTCATCATACTCAATCTAATCTCTAAATGATAATGGAAATCCACCAACAAATATCTGAACTTTAGCTTTTCATCCTTAATATATGATACATACCCCAATAACTCCAAGAACTTGATCGTATACTCCTCATTTGTCATCCATCCCATAATTAGCTCATAAACTAATTGGCTTTGCTATCGTAGTACCAATCTGACAAGTACCACTTCCTGAAAAGTCTTTTGAATTCATGCCAACTAAAATCCTCTCTCCTGATTTATGTAACCCATTTCACATGTGCCGATAAGATGTAGGCTTTCCCTTTGAGGCTGAAGATATCTATTCTGGCCTTCATGTTCTCTGTGTAATCATGCAACTCAAAGAATTTCTTCATCCCAAGTAGCCATGCCTCTCCATCCTTCGGATTCTTCAAATCTCCTTCAAAGGTAGGTGGCTTTGATTTCTTCAACTCATTTGGAAAATATCCCCTATCACTCCTCTTGTAAGGATGATAACGATGATGATCATAGTGCCTATCAAAACCATAACTAGGATAGAACATGTGTCCATCACCTCTCATATTCAGAGTATCAGAGAGCCTGCCATCTTGGATTGTGTCACCCCTATCTGACCTGTGCCCACCATGAGATCTACTACCATATTTCCCATTACTCGCATCCGCCTGCCCATGGATGATTTGAAGCAGTCCTTGTCTTTGCAATTCTGACAAACTCTAAAGGGTTACTGCATTGACTTCTGCTTATTTCTCCCGTGCTTGAATGATCCTGTCATTATCTGCCTTGCAGATTTTTATTTTTTCCTCGAAGCTTCTCAATGTGTCTACTAAGTTAGAAGAATTCCCAACACCACACTACTCATTTGACCCACAGGGAGAATCTCGTGAACTGTAGTTTACCATCTTGCTAGTCATCTTTGATATGTTTCTTGCAAGTATCCAATGTCAACTAAAATAAAAACATAACATAATCAACACACCTCAATATAGTTCAGGGGAGGATATCTCATCTACATGATCCACCAAATTAACACGATACATGTATAATCATAATCACATCAACAATAACACCAATTTAATCACTATCCAGTTACCAAGGCATGATCATACCAACCACGTACCATAACTTCATGCATGACAACTACACCATATCAATGTATGCATAAAAATATATAAGCATTGACATGCATAACCGATATACACTCAAGACAACCACATCCAACAACACACCATCCACTTTCACATGGCGAAACCATTGCAACCATGGCCACCGCCATGCATACTCAATAGGTAAATAGAGCACAAGCATAGAGAACACATATATTCAACCGACATGAATGCATGACCAACACACTGCCCATCCAGTCCAAGGGATGAACCATGCTGTAATACTACTCTGTAAAACCCTCCTCCCACATTTACCCAAGTTAACCAGTTTTATGGGGTAAACATGTGACGAGAGGCTACTATGATATGATTCAAATCCCCATGTACAATTAAGGAAGTGGAACCGACAAAACAAAACCATTTTGATCTACCACACATGCTACAAAACCTTCAAGATCCAACCAATATTTCCAGGTGACCAACCCCTCATGCAAATTGACATTTCGCTGACCTGGACCCCCAGATTCTCCCATGACAAGCCATGCATGCAACTGAGGCCTTCCAATCGCTCCCACAACAAGGGCATGCCAACGATTTTGGACATTTTCAGCTAGTTTTGAGCCAACGACCCCTGATTATGTGCCACTTTTCCAGAGCCAGGACTCAGGCCACTACCCAAAACTTCATGAAACTTTCAAAAATGATAAATAACATCAGAACAAAGGCACTAATGCAAACACTTGATTAAGTACTTGATTGAAGCCCAAATAGCTATGACAGGAATTTCACCAAACATGTCACAAATATGCATTCTACAAGTTATAACAACATATCTGAGCATAAGGGTCTCATACTTATTTGAGATTCATAAAGAAGCATTGTTTCTCTATCACAATAGTTGCATTATCACCTATTAAGTCATGTATTCATTTTACTTTAAATTACTAATCAAAACATGATGAGAGCCATACATCAAGTCTATCATAAAACATATTCATTACCAACATATAACCAACAAAATTAACGAGGATATAATAACCATAAAATCCACATATAAGCTAGTACATTTACGCATGAAATACCAAGGATAAAGGACTCTTATTAATGAATGCAAAATCCAACTAGGTTTAGGACTTCCACGAACCACTTGACAATAGATTGGCTGAACCAAATATTTATTTCAACCAATCACCCTTGTGCCATATTCCAAGTAGGAAAGTGGGACTCAAAACCAAACCAAACTAGTTTTCCTCAGGCTTTGCCGCAATCCCCACTGGATCACTAGGCCCTAAACAAGCATGGATTCAACCGAATTTCTCCACCTACATCGTAAGGAATTTTCCTGACTCCTAGTCTCTAGGCTTTATTGTATATCCTGCCATACAACGATCAAGGATTCCTAAGCCTAATAAAGACTCCACCCTCATCGTGAGGAATTTTCCTGACTCCTAGTCTCTAGGCTTTATCGTATATCCTACCATACAACGATCAAGGATTCCTAAGCCTAATAAAGACTCCACCCTCCAAGCTTTACTGTATATCCCACCATTCATTGGTCAAGGATTCCTAGGCTTGATCGAGGGCACACACCTCTAAGATTTACCATATATCCCGCCATTTACCAGTTGAGGATTCTTAGGCCCCCCAAGGCACACAAAATCTAGCTTTGCCAGAATTTAAGCTTGGTCCAGGGATTCCTAGGCCTTGTCTTCTTTCTTTTAGAGACCACCTCACTCAGTTTCAAATCATCCAGATATCTAGCTCAACCAAATACAATATAACTCATCACACCACGACTATATGGAAATGACAAGGTAAGACTGAAGAGCACTGTCACACCTAGAAAAACTCATGTCAATGACAAAAAGAGAACCAAATACACACATGCATGTACCATGCATGCCAAATCTAGTAAGGAAATCACACATGCAAATAGGTACTTGCAAATAACCCCCCTGTAGCTAATAGATGCTGCTCTTCCTTGCTTGATCTTTGCTCTCTTGATCCAATGCTAGAGTGTTCCAAAAAAATCTGTGTCCAAGAGAGAGAGAGAGAGAGAGAGAGAGAGAGAGAGAGAGTAGAGAGAGAGATCCAAAACTGAACTGAAAAAAGGTACCAATTAATCCTTAGAAGCCTTTTTATTAATGATGCTTCTATTTTCTTCAAAATTCCATTATTTTCCTTCATTTTCCTCCTCACATGAAACCTGTGACATTTCACCTTCTTTTTCTCCCAATTTCCATTATTTTCATAAATAAAATGCCAATTAATGCCTCATGCCTTTCCAATTACTTTTCCTTTGCATTTTCCAATCTACTTAGCCATAATAAACCAAACGAACACCCACACAAGGATGTCTTTCCCAACACTCAACTTGGAATACGTGCTCCATGAACTTAGTTATTATTTTCCTTTATTAAATTTATTACATGGAATTTTGACGAGGGCCGTTACACTAGAATAACCTATGCATAGGCCTATACATTTGTGACTTTCATGTCCTAAATGGGATCTGCACTAGTTGACCACCTCTAATGATTATTTGAGTTGATCTGCATCATGACTCATTTGGTACCTCCTAACTACTTCCTTCACACAAGCACCTGCACCATCATGCTCATGTTTCCATGTCCTATTTCCAAATAGATCCAAGTATGCTGCATTTTTGTCTTCTTGTGTAGTCAACTCAACCAATAAAAACTATGTGCTAACCTGAACTTCCTTGCACAACCATATGAATATACTGCATGCTTTTTGAATGATATGTATTTTTTTTTAATGATTCCTACATTAGGTCAAATCAATGTTGCACAAACAATCTATCATGCTCATGATCATCATTGATGTAAAAGTGATACTCCTTAATCACATCACGTGACTCATCAGTGCTATCCCTACCAACAAGATTCAATTGTGCATGTCTGTACAAAACATGTATGAATATGGAAACTTGGTATGAGTGATAGTACTCACTCTGGATATTTGTATGAGGAGAAAATGTGTAATTCTCAAAAAATTCTACCACTGATAAGGTTGTTCCTGGATGGAATACTTCACAAGAATGCTTAAATTCATAAGCTTTCCACCTGGAGCTGTGCGAGTGTTTGATATATTTATAGATCTAGTTTTGAAACACCCCCATGAATTGTGAAATAGGAATCTGATCGTCAACATAGTTGATCCTCCTAGGCCTAAGAGTTGAAGAAGATGGATAATTTCCCATGACATACTCATATCTCTTCCATATGAGTTGACATCGGACATCCGAGACTGGTTGGGATGAATAAGAAAATTCATATGGAATAATGAAAATCACCACATTCAATGCATATTCTTCCACCTATACATATTTTCTTGTAAAATAATTCTTTTGGCTCCCTTTTGTATAATATTAATGAAACAAAATCATACGCTGTAGGAGGAGGATGGTCGACGTAACAATTATTCTTGTAAAATTCCAAGAAAGTGTCATAATGAAGTTGGAATTCAACATGATATCGACAACAACACGTGTCACAGATTATATTAGGCCTAATAAAGCATGGTTTCAATTTATGAAACTTCCTTATGGATATATTCACATGGTGATTGCTTTCCTGAAATTCCTTGTGTTAGCTTCCTGCTACAGCAGGTTATTCATTTTTCATGATTGGCATTTCACAGGCCAAATATGTCATACTTTGCTTGCTACAATGCTCCATATTTGCTCAAACAGTATCCAAGTGAAGAAGGCTACTTCAAGTTCATCCAATTGCCTTCAAATTTTGTAAAGTTATCCCGGTATTGCTATTTTTAGTTAAAGGGAGGTCCAAACAGTTTAATCTTGGTCTCCCTAGGTTTAAATTTCCCGTTTTAGAATATAGAGATTGTAAATCTGTCCAAACAGTTTAATCTTGGTAGTTTCTTAGATAGGTAGAGAATCAGAGGAGCCCAACAGCTTAATCTGGGCTCCGGAAGAAATAAGGGTAGTCTATAGATAGGAAAGCATCAAAAGAAAAATGAATGACGGGTTTGCAAGTCTAAGTGCACCCCCAAGCAAAAGAAGAAAAAATGCTAGGCAAATAGGCTGGGTAGGTAGTTCTGAGGTTGTTGAATTGCTGACCAGTTCTAGGTTTTCAGGTGTCATATCATGCAGAACATAATCAACAAGGATTTGTGTGCAAAAAAGCTCAAAAGAGGTATAACTGACTCCCCTTCTCTCTTCTCCTCAAACATTAACTAATTTCCCCAAAAGAGGTCAAGATCTGCTTGACACCTCTTAAGTTCCATCATCTTCATAACACTGGCTTGAGTAAAGATCTGCTTTACTCAAAGTTGTTCTATATTTTCCCCTAAAGTATGGTCCTATCCCTTGTAACAGCCTAAGCTCTCCCGAACTTAGCGCTTTCTTACCATCTCCATATTAACCACTAACATTATTATTTAGCTCCCCATTCTTCCCATCCCCTTATTAATATTAAGTAAAATCCCCCTACATAATATCCCTTCCCCTGGTTGAAAAATAACCATAAGAACTCCCGGGAATTTCTCAGTTTATCTGAAACTCAGCAAGAACCCCTGACCTCCAAAACCACCTCCCAGATACAATGGACTCCTTCCAAAGTACAAAATCCCTTTGAGGTAATCGGACCCCTTCCGAAACCTCAAATGTCCTTCACAACATTTACTTGCTCTTTCCTCCTCAAAGCCGTATCGCATCGCAACCTCGCACTCTCATCTTCATGCAAGTCATCACCCATCCGTTCCCCACCGATGCGATATTGCGATATCGGCTATCGGCAATCGCAAGCGCCGAGCGTCCAATTCATTCACCTCTCCATCTTCGCCGATGCAATATTGCGATATCGCCGATCGACAGTCGCAAGTGCCGAGTGTCCAACCCAATTACCCTCCCGTTCCTTGCCGACGCGATATTGCGATATCGCATCGAAGTCTCTTCACCACATTACCTCCAGTATCTCATCACGTCGCTCTGTACCAGGGACCCACAGCTGATGTCATCCGCCGTATAGCCTACGCCATGCCTACGTCAGCAGCCAGAAAGTCGAAAACTTCGCGCAGGAAGAAAAATCACACTTCGAAGCTCCAGATCAAGAAACCGAGGCAGTTTCTGATCGCGCTTCGCTACGGGAAATAGGCAATTTCGAGGAATATTCATGGAATCTTCTGATTTCTGAGCCCATTGCGCGCCGAAAAAGCCCGAAAATCGCCCGATCGTGCCAAAAAGGATCTGGTTTAAAGACAGCAGCAGATCAATCACAGAGTTTAAAGTGTATCAGATCAAATCAGCAGGCATCAAGCGTGTCAAAGAGTATCAGTCGACGGCGGAAGCCATTAATGTAGCGGCAAAGTGTATCGGCGAATATTTTGAGCAGCGGCCCGAAGTAGGAGAACATTTAATATCTTCCAGCAGATTCATAGAAAGAGGGTGAAACTACTTGAAGCTCTCAAATCATAATTATTGCACATTCAATTCACACCAGAGCCGAACTACAGTCCCCAAAGCAGAATCACTCCAGCAGCACCGCATCTGGTCCCCAAGGGCCATCTCGTCACCTGTTCTGATCCAGCTGCCCCCAGCGCAGCCAAAAAGATTTACTTGCATTTAATTCTAGCAGCATTTAGATTTTTGAAGAGTTCTAAGTAGACCTGTCAAGGTCACTTGTAATGATGTCTTTCCGATATTTTGTTTATAAATACCACCCTGAGCGATATTGTGAGGGGTTGGTTGTTTGGTAGTAGTTGTTGGTCAGTCTTCTTTCCAGCATTTTCTCTGAGAAAAGACTCGCACTGTAACTGTCATATTTTTCCATAATCAAAGATTGCTGAAAGCATGGATTGTGAAACAACTTGATGTTTTCGGCCAAGGAAT
Organism: Pinus taeda; assembly: GCA_000404065.3. NCBI lineage: Eukaryota > Viridiplantae > Streptophyta > Pinopsida > Pinales > Pinaceae > Pinus > Pinus taeda. The sequence continues at coordinate 97,038 of APFE031610825.1, read as the reverse complement.
GATCACGGAATTCCTGTGTCTCTGCATGATCCAATAAGTGTTCTTCTTCCCTGTTTATTTTATGCTTTTATCACCTTTCCGCCTTTCTAAATTGCAGGAAAAAAGAATAGCTTAAGATTT
>APFE031610825.1:63566-96806 GCA_000404065.3 Pinus taeda | reverse complement strand
CGCTCCGTATCCCCTTGTGACCAAGAAAACGCTCGCAAGCCTCAATCTGTGACTCCATGCCCAATGGTTCGAAACTTATCACACCTTACCGTGCCTTTTTGTTCGAGAATCCTACCTTCTCTCCAACCACAATCAACACTCCCTTGAAGTCAGAAAGCTAGCCTAAAATCATCAACTAAGGTTGAATCAAAAGGAGAGAGCCCTCTCTGATTGCAGGTGGGCTAGAACCTGCAATCAGAAGATTGGTTTGTGGTTACCTCGGCCGTATCCCTACTAGGAGCACTAGGGACAACCTGAGTGATAACACCTTGAACGATGCAACTTCTATCATTTCTACAACGTGCTTAGCGTGATCTACATATTCACCTTTAGCTATGCGATGTTTTACAACATACTTTCTATCTTGAATAAAATGAGAATCACTCTCCCCAAAATTTACCACAAGTGCTTTGATTCTTGTTGTAAGCTTGTCTTGGTAGGTTTCCTGGTGGTAAGAGCCCAATCAGAAGATTCATCATTTTCATTTACTCGAACTCTGAATTTGGTATGCTTGTGCAATGTTTTTCTCAATGCACGGAGAAATTTTGACATTGTTTCCAACTTTTGTTGCCTTTATGTACTTGGTGAAACAATAACAATTGTAATTACCCTACGCGTAGCTCGAACAATAAGTTTTCTTGATTTTCCAAACATAGTGAATGATTTTGATATATTTTCAATGACATTCATACGTGCCTTCTTACTTTTAGCATCTTGGACATCCAAGAACTTTGTGGCATGTTTTAGTTTCTTATGTATGATCAACCCATGTAGTATCTAAGCTTGTGCAACAATTGAATGGTTCTGAAAATATTGTCAAATGATGTTACTGACATGCTTTCTAATAGTGCGAGCAAGATTAGGCTCCCCAAGGTCTATTATGCTTAAATCCATTTTTTTTTCAAATCTTCCACCCCTTTCCAAACCACTCCAACTCCCTATTATCCTATCGATTTGAGAGGAAACAACTTATTCTTCTAGTGGTTGATCAATTTGATAAGGGAAATATTCTTCCTCTAGTGGTTGATTATCTTGATATGGCACATAATGTTCCCTTAGTGGCAGTTGACCATATTTATAGGGCACATGTTCCTCTAGTGGTTGATCAACTCCATAGGGCACATCTTGATCATCATGTGGTTTATCAACATGATAGGACACAACTTCTTCCTAATGTGGCTACTCAATTTCCATCCTTGCATAGTGGAATACAAAATATACTTCTAAGTCAATTAAGTCACCATCATAAGACAAGTGAATAATAGATATGCACATGTTTATTTAAGAAATCACCATAGGTGGAAGGTAATGGTATAATTGTTGGGTATTCCGTCTATTTTCCTTTGAATTTTGGGATATCCAATGGTAACTTGGTTGGCATGGGGGGGCATTCCTGGTTACGAGCAATGGGATCATTTGTGAGTTTCTTTAAATATGAGAGATTTAAAGAAGTGAAAAATGGTTTCTTGTTGGTGTTAGCCATGATGTATGACGTTGTGTGTCGACATGGGATGACATCCTAGTTAAAAATCAATTTGGAAACCTTATGGTTCTAGTCACAAACTCTAGGGAAAAGTTAAATAAAGAACAAGTTGAGACTTGGCAGTGTGGTAGTATAATTTGACATGGACCAAGGGTTCCAAGTTGAAACATGAAAAGAAAAGCATTTCAAGCTCAGGGAAAGATGGGTCGAAGAAGAGCACACTAGTAAAAGTATTGGTCCATGTGTCAACAAAAAGGGTGATTCAGAATATGATGAAAGGTAAAAGTGTTCCTCCTTAGTCAAAGATCCCTTTGTAGGTTAGGACACTTCAATTCTCTTCATATGTTGATGGGTCGAATCATGAGTATGGATCCTTTGCTACAAAAGAGGTTCACTTTTCTATTGGAAAACATAATTTTCATGATGATGTGAATTATATGTAGGAGGCACCTAAAGATGATACGATCCCTATGAAACATGAAACTAATGACACGAATTCTATTCTGAGAAAGAAATAAGTTGGCAAGAAAGGAAAGAAGTTAAAAACATATGAGAATTTGGAATCTATGAGCACACTTGAACACATACATTGCATTTAGGAAAACCAAATGAATCACATACATAAGACAAAGTGAAAAATAAATGATTAATGTTCCCTTTAGTTTTATTGTGAGAAAAAATAAAAAAAAGGTTTTGCGTATGAGAAAAATTCCTAAAAATACCTAACATCCTTTTTCTCAAGTAGTAATTGAGCCTTATGAATATTTTAGAATAGGGTACTGGGGCCATGTCATAAATGTCACTAGCGACGCTCCCAGCAACCAAAAAGACAACCAAGGTATGGAGAGGGTTATAATGACCAGGCGTACTAGGGCTATGTACCAAAATAGATGGCGACATTTCCAGTAGCCTGACCAGGATCACCTCAGGTCTAAGTTCTTCCTTGATCCAGGTGGAGGCTGGTGGCCACCCACCTATCCCACTTGGACCCCCACAACTGTCTCTTTTAGTTTTTTAGTTTCCGTAATTGTAGCACAATTTACTATTTTTAGCAGTTTTTCGGGTCCTGAACTTCAGGAGCCGTTTTGAGGCCCTAAACGACTTTTTTTTGGAAATATGGGGGCAACATGGGTCCATGGACCGATGTTGCTCTTCTCAAAGTTGTATCGTTTGGATAGATTTTTCTAATAAGCTATTGTACGCATCGAACGAAGATCGAGTGCCAAAGTTACGACCCCAGGAAGTTGATATACCAACTTACCCAAAATGGGGCCCACAATTTGGTGTTTCATCTTCTAGGGTTAGGCTTTGGGATGTTAAAGGTTTTCCATTATTTCTCAACACTAAATAGGCCTTCGCGCCTCATTGTAATACAATTCAGAGGCATGTAGAGACCACATCTCTTCTCATAGATAAGCTACCATTGTCCTAACTGGTTTATTTCCATTTCTGTTTGTAAGCATATTTCAGTATTTTACATTAATGAAATGAAGTATTATTTCCATTGCATCTCTGCATTTATGGTTATCTCTATAATCTATTTTGTTCCTGTTTAAATCCGGATCAGTGGTATAAGAGTGTTCTGCTTTTTCTCTGTTTTTCTTTGCATGTCCCCAATGAGGTCAGGATATAAGGAGTTAGGGCTTGAATTGGTCGAACCTTTGCAAGATCAGCCTCACAAATTCTGATTGCCTCCCATGGCGGATGATAAGAAATATGAGGGGGTAGGAGTTCCTATCAAAATCTGCTTGAAGAAGCCCTCGAGCAACAAAGGAACGCGACGATGGATAGTTTTGCCCAGATCCTTCAGCGGCTACCCAGAGGCAACACATTGGCTTCCAACAACTACTCTGGAAATGCCACACCCTTTAAGGTACAAGTTAATTTTGAAATGCCCATCTTCAATGGTCAAATAGACACAGATGCCGTCGATAAATGGTTAAATATGCTAGATGGGTATTTTTATGTTCATGATTTTTCTAGTCAGGAAAAGATTATTTTCGCTCTTCTCAAAGTAGCCCCCCACGTCAAGGACTAGTGGGAAACCTACTGCGAGCAGAAGGATGAAAGTATGAGCTCACTATTTTCAGCCTCACCCATTTGGGATTTATTCCGGGATGCCATCAAGGAGCAATATTACCCTGTCAAAAGCTACGAGGACAAATACATAAAGTGGACCATGCTGTGGCAGGGAAGGGACCAAAGTGTGCCGGAGTTCACAAACATTTTTCATACCCTTCACACATAGTTGGGTATCAAGGACTATAAGCTACATTTGGTACTTAAATACCGCGAATGCTTACATAGATACATTCAGGAAGAGATGGAGTTCCTGAACATCTCCTCGCTCGGCACGACATACTGATACACTGTCAAAATCGAGAAAAAGTTCAAACTGAAGAAGTGATACTTTGGATCTGCAAATCTGAAGACCAAAGGACAAAGCCAAGGTGGGGTGACCCAAGACAACCTGTCGAAGCCGCAAGAAAATAACAACACCACGAAGTCGAAGAAGGACATAGGAAAGTGGTGTGAGTTCCATAAGAGCCCCTCTCACAGCACAAGTGAGTGTTGGACCAAGTAGTCGCTGGTGGCTGAGTTGAAGGCTTTAAATCAAATGCATGTTCTGACCCTGAGTTAGAACCCGAAAAGGGGAATGGAAAAGGGAAGCAAATTATTGATGCGGAGCCCAGCACCACTGTTGCCACCACCAAGATCCAAAAGAATGAATCCGAAGATCCAGAGGAGGGGGAACATCTTTTCCACTCACAGATGTGGGTGAAGGGTTCACCACTACAATTCATTGTTGACAGTGGGAGCCAAAAGAACCTCATTTCAATAGAGGTCGTGAAGTGGTTAGGCCTACTGACTACACCACACCTGCAGCCGTACAGTATTGGGTGGCTTCACTAAGGATGAGATCTCCGAGTTTGCTAGCAGTGCCACCTTCCTTATAGCATCAAACCCTTCACAGATGAGGTATTGTGTGATGTTACACCTCTAGATGTTTGTGATGTACTATTAGGCCAGCCATACTTGTGGAGACGACATGCTGTGTATGAGTCAAGGCCTCATGTTGTCATTATTTCTTTGTGTCATTCATTATACAGGATATCGGAGGTAGCCCCACCTACCCCCAATTCTTTGAATACTACCAAGAAAGGCAGTGAGCTCATCTCCCAGACTAGGAAATTCATTTTCTATCTGGTTTGCTCCCAAAGTAAGGGGAAGATCGTCACCACATCCATGACCCCCACGAAGGGTTCCTCCATGCAACATCAGCAACAAATGGATACGGTCATGATAAAAGACAGGAACAACTTCTCCTCACCCACAGGGGTACCACACAAGCTTCAGGTGGGCAACAAAGTTTGGTTGCATCTGCAGAAAGAATGCCTTATAAGAGTCCATCAGAAGCTCCGACCACACCGACATGGTCCTTAGACCATTACCAAGGTTTTGGGAAATAATTCTTTGGAGCAAAACATTCATCCACTCCTTCACCTGCACCAAGTATTCAATGTGTACCGCCCTTGACCATGCTTCCCACCATTACTGGACACATCCAAGTTTGCAGAACAGCTCACGAGGGACCAAGTTCAGTAGATGGAGGAACTCAATGCAATAGGGACCATTGCTTCCTAAGGGGGGAGGAATGATCTAGGTGGATGTTGGTGGCCACCCACCTATCCTACTTGGAACCCCTCAACCGTCTCTTTCAGTTTTTCAGTTTTTGTAATTGTAGCACAATTTACTATTTTTAGCAGTTTTTTCGGGTCCTGAACTTCCGAAGCCATTTTGAGGCCATAAATAACGTTTTTTTGGGAAATATGGGAGCAACATGGATCCATTAACCGATGTTTCTCTTCCCAAAGTCATAGTGCTCGGATAGATCTTTCTAATGAGCTATTGTACACGTCAAATGAAGATCGGGTGCCAAAGTTACGACCCTGGGAAGTTGATGTACCAACTTACCCAAAACGGGGCCCACAATTTGGTGTTTCATCTTCTAGGGTTAGGTTTTGGGATGTTAAGGGTTTTCCATTGTTTCTCAACAATAACTGGGCATTCGAGCCTCATTGTAACATAGTTCAGAGGCATGTAGCTGCCACATCTCTTCTCAGAGATAAGCTACCATCGCCCTAGATGGTTTATTCCCATTTATGTTTGTAAGCATATTTCAGTATTTTACATTAATGAAATTAATTATTATTTCCACTGCATATCTGTATTTATGGTTATCTCTGTAATCTATTGCGTTCCTATTTAAATATGGATCATCCCTCACCTCGACCTATAGGGAAAGATGCCCTAAGATTTCGCCATTGAGTTGCCTATGTCTAGTGGGAATGGATGAATCTCAACTTTTGGTTTTCAATTTTGGACCTAGAACCTCTACTAGGTATCAAGAGACAACATGAAGGTTCATGGTAATATTCCACCTAAGCCTTACCCCCTTCACGCATTTATTTCCATGTACCAAATTTGTGAATGGATGATACATGATTTTAAGCTCCCTAAATGATAACTTTCTATGTTTCAATATGGAAAACGACCATGAAAGCTTATGTGCTACATATCGCCGTGGTCCTAGCCTGAACTATAAATTATCTTGTGGCCCTTGTGGGGAAATTAGTGTGTTCAGGTTAAGGTTGTTTTTATAAAGGCTTTGCTTCACTCAGGGTGTGTAATAAAATATACGCTCAAATAAAATAAGTACAAATATTCTTGAAAGAGGATACTGTTTATACAAAGTTTAAGTAAGGTTAGTGTGTGGGGTGAATGTGTGTGCAAGTGAAACTGTGAGCATACAAAGTGTGAATTGATGTGGATATGTAATGATCTTTTAAAATTCGCCTAATTACACTATATGATGTTTGTTCCTTGCAAGAAAAGAAGTGATGTGTGAATGATGGGCCACTTACTTCTTTCCTAATTAAACTATGTGAGCATATAGGGAGATTGAAGCTTTAGTTCTTTGAGAAAGGGTCCAAATGCCACCACAGGTTCGCCACATGGACACAAGGGAGGCAATTCCTACTTTCTTTCTTTACTAATGCAAAGTCCTAGTCTCGAAAATAAATGAATGAAACAAAAGCTTGGGTTAGAAAAACAAATAAAAAAGATGTGTGGATGATGGACCACATACTTCTTTTCTAATTATACTATGTGAGCATATAGGGAGATGGAAGCTTTAGTTCTTTGAGAAAGGGTCCAAATTCCACCATAGGTTTGCCACAAAGACACAAGGGAGGTAATGCCTACTTTATTTCTTTACTAACACCAAGTCTTGGTCCCGAAAATAAATGAATGAAATAAAGAATTTGGTTAGCAAAACTAATAAAAAAGATGTGTCAATGATGGGCCACTTCTTTCCTAATTATACTATGTGAGCATATAGGGAGATAGAAGATTTAGTGCTTTGAGAAAGGGTCTAGATGCCACAACAAGTTCGCCACAAGGATGCAATGGAGGCAATGCCTACTTTCTTTCTTTATTAACACCAAGTCCTAGTGCCGAAAATTAATGAATGAAATAAAATATTTGGTTAGTAAAACAAGTAAAAAAGATTTGCGGATTTAGGGCCACTTACTTTCCTCTTAGTTAAGCTAGGCATGGTTTGAATTAGAATGAGAAAAACAAGTAAAAAACATATAATGACTAGGACCACTTACTTGAAACATCCTAGTTTAAGCTATGTTTCTGTGCAAAATTTCAAAGTAAAATATTAAAAAGTACTCTACTTGTAATGGTTAACAAAACAAATTGGTTAGTAGTGATGATGTGTGCAAGGTGAATAGTGCACATACAAAGTGTTTGCATTTCAAGTATGTGGATATGCGGTTCATGATCTTTTAATAGAATTCCCCGAATTACACTATGTGATGTTTGTTCCTTGCAAGAAAAGAAAAGATGTGTGAATAATGCGCCACTTACTTTTCCAAATTATGCTATATGTGAGCATATGGGGAGATGGAAAATTAGTTCTTTGGGAAACTTTGTATTTCCATTACCAACTAAATTGAATTACGTAACTTGATTTAGTTAAATTGCTAAAATTTGTTGCTTATGCATAGATCATGATTTAACTTAAAGGGATGCCACATTGAAAACACGCTATAGAGGAACCCCATGTAAAGGATAAGAAATTTGCAAACTAGTTGAAAGTATGCAATTTGTAGAATATTTGCACTTAAAAATATATATTTTATGTTTTAAATATGATCCTATGTTAACAATGAAAAATTAATTCATTTTTATAAAATTGTAATGATAAAAAAAACTTATCTTTTATGTTAAATCATAACTATGTTGGCAAAAAAAAATTTAATCAACTATATAAATTTTAATGATATATTATAATTTAAGGTGTTTAAAAATTGTCATTGGGAAACATGTATTATATAATTATAATGCATGGTTATATATTTTTATAAACAATTAATAAATACTATATTGATTTTTTAAAATAATTTATTTTAAATTTATTTTTATAATTTTCCAATTTCTTACTAAAAGAATTGAAATACTTTATTCATTTAATAATGTAAAAATGGAAAATTTAAATTCCATAAATATATATAATATATTTAATATTTAGATGTTTTAATATATAGTAAGAATGTAATAAGTTCCATAATTAGAATCAGAGTGCAGCAGACACAAAAGCTACAACAACAGAGGAATGCAATCAATCAACCTTAAACTGATAATCCACCCTAACCTGATAATTTACATAGATAGGAAGGCCCACCCTTTTTGAGAGTGTCTGATTGCTTGGTTCATCCCCGTGGCTCCAAATATTTTGAGAGACTTGTTGACTTTTAATGAGGATTACATCCAAATCGGTAGAGGAAAATTCCCTCTTCTTGCCTAATTCAATCAAAATTGAATGGGAATCCTTTTGTTGTTTTCTATGCTGACATTGTCAGCCATGGAAGGTACTGCTATGAAAACAAAGATCTGGGGGAGGGTGATGTGATCATGGAGCTCTATGCATTGTGGCTTGCTCAGCACAATAAAGCCTACAATGGATATATTTTAAGCGACTTGGTTTGAATGGTGTTGATGATTTTCATACATATTTTTCAAGGGTAAGAAGGGTATGCAAGAAAAAAGTTGTTGATAGGAGCAAATACGCTTTACCAGAGAAGCATGGGGCCGAAGCAGACACTAGAACAGGGGATATGAAGAGAGGATTGATGGTCAGCACAACTCTGGAAAGAACGTAACATTGCTTTTATATTTTACATTGCAAGGAAGATTGTTGGGATTAGGTAGTAGGAGAAAGAACCTATGGAATTTTTTTTTCTAGGAGATGGGAAAGAGGGTGGAGGAAATGACAAAAGCTCTAGCTAATGGTGCAGGATCAGCGGACACGTTTGGAGACCGAGAGGGGAGACTCTGAGTGAAGATTGGTTGTCATCACAATCTCTGGGAAGAACAATACCTTGGTTTTATTTTTTTTTATTTTTTTCCACTGCAGGGAAGATTGGAGGGATTAGGTGGTAGGAACTATAACATGAAAATGAAAATATGAGGACATAACATCCTCTAGGAGTCAGGAAAGCAGAAATCGACCATGACTTAACTCTGACTATTGGTATAGGAATATCAGGTGCGTTTGGAGTCCCAGAGGGGAGAATCTGGGTGAAGATTGGGGAAAATACAACTCTGGAAAAGATGGAACCCTCATTATAGTGCAATGCTGTTGATATATATAGATTCTTGTTTATTTATTATTCTTATTACAATGAAGATTGGTGGATAATGCATCATATAACAGGAGCTAGGACAGACTACAACATAACGGTTTAAGCTTTGTCCCATAATATAGTGTAATGCTATTTGATATAATGTTGTTGCTATAGACATATCTTATTTTTGGTTTTTTTTTTTTTTTTTTTTTCTCCGATTGGTGGTTGGTAGGATATATCCCGCGTCTATTGGATGTTGCAAGTAGACTGCCCTTATTCTGGTCCATTATTAAATGACAAATGATATTCATGATTCACAGTCTCCCATATCCCTATCACGCTACAACGTATCTTCAGTCCCTATTCAATCATCAACATATAGAACAAAGGAACACATTCTAATTTAATGGAGGGTCATACACTACCCATCGATCTGGATATGGACATAGAAGAGCTCATTGATGTCACGATGGTTGCTGAGAATGAAAGTTAATATTGGTTCCACCAGCAAAAACCTATTCCACCAAAACAAAGTCTTCTCAAAGGTAGTAGTCATAGAAAACACAGTTTAAAAAATATGGCTTCATGAAAGGATAGGCCTAGAAAGTGTTCGAGTACACACGTCACCAAGCCTGGAGCGAGTATGCTGGAGATTCCAACATTGCACTCGGTCCTCCAACTGAGTAGGAATATCCAAAAGTGCAATACGCATATTAAAGCACATGAAGCAATGCAAAAAATGATTCTGGGGGTCGACTTATATTGGGAGAACGTTTCTAGACTCAGAAAAAGACTCCTAGTTGGCCGATGGGAGTTCTTAAGGATGAATGGTGGATAGATAAAGGATTGGGTAAAAAAAAGTTGGTCTGCACTTATGGGTTATATAATCAAAGTAAGCATGTTGGTTAATAGGTGGTTTGGATTCCACTTCTTACAGAAAGAGGATGTGAGTAATATTCTAACAATCCCAATGGGTTAAAGGTCGGGGGTTCATGGTTATGTAGAACTGGAAGGTGGGTTTTGACCCAGTTACGAAAGTGTCAAAAAGGAAAATAATCTGGGCTAAGCTACTCAGATTCCCCACAGAATTATGGATGAAAGGGGTCATCCGAGAAATAGCTGATAAAATTGGCAAGCTATATTATGTGGACAAAGGATGCATGGGCCTACTTCATAAAAATATCACTTGGTTTCTTGTTGAAATGGATTTGGGGGGTTTACCTGCAAAGGTTGATCTTTTTTGTGCCACTTTCACTAAAAGACAAAATATTGATTATTGGGGCATTCCGTTTCGGTGTTTAGAATGCCATAACATAGGACCCCTGCTAATTAACTGTCCAAATCATTACAAAAATAAAGATAATTTGGCTACAAACTATAAACTTCCCAATAGGGATATTGAGTATATGGATTCTGGGGTAAATGAGGATTTTCCTTCCCCAGATTACATGAACAACCCTTGGATAAATCAAAACTCGAATTAAAATCAGAAACGTTGGGCACAATTCTCGCATAGGATCCCCTGTTAAGAATTTTGTTCCTGGCAATATTACAAGCGAGAATAGCTATCACACTTCGCTTGAGAACAATTTAGTTGGGTCTCCATCGAAGAGAAAAGGAAAGAGCACTAATATGGAGGGTCTTAAAGTGAGCAAAATTTCCTTACTATCCCCCATTCGTAACAAGAAGGAACATGAGGAAGAAATCTTTTCATCTCTAGCTGATGAGGATCTACATGCCTTGGTTGGTAAGGTGGACATTGGACTCGATGCAATTTCTATTAGGAAGAAATCTATTCACATCTTGGAATCGGGTGATGGAGGACCGTTGATAGGCACATCCAGTGGAAAGAAGAGAAGAGAGACTAAATTCAAAAGTCTTTCTCTATGCGATGATGTAGGGGAGGGCTTAAACTCTCGCTTTTGTGAAGCTATGGAGGAGGTACTTCTCCCTTCCTTCGATCTTGGCCCATCCAACACCTCTTTTGATCATTCGGTGGATACTCTTCCCTAGTACCTTAGAGATTGTTTCCTTGATGTGAAGGTTCCCTAATGAGGATTATGTCTCTTAATGCTAGAGGCTTGGGATCTTCCTATACTAGAAGATCTCTAAAACAAAATATTAAGTCTAAAGGTCCCTCCATTCTATTACTCCAAGATACAATGATGCCTAATGAAAAAGCCTTGGCAATTATTTTCAAGACCTGCTCTCAGTGGATCGGATGTGCTACAAAGGCAACTCTTAAAAACAAGTCACTAAGCCAATCAGTGGTGGCTTAGTGAATGGTAACATGGCATATCATAGGATATAGAAGAAGAAGAAGAAGAAATTATTTTAATGTCCATGAGGCTAAAGATAGCCTATGGGACAGATTGCTTCTTTATCTACTTGATGTATTCGGTCCTTTTTCTGTGAAGCTTCAAAATAAATGCTCCTAACTTCTCGACAAACCCCTTGCTAAATAGATTATCCCAAGAGCTAGCTACCAACATATCCGGATAAATTTCCCTTTTGTCTTTGAAGGCCTCACATTCTAAAATGAAATGTTTTTCCGTTTCCACTTTTTCGGAAGAACGAAAAATGCATACTCTTTCCTCCCACACTTCCTTTGGCTTTTTCCAGCACCCTGTTTCGTAACGGAGTTGATGAGAATTAGTCCTTAACTGAGCAATAAGAATTTTGGCTCTCCAAGATATATTGGCCTCTATGTATTCTTTTGGTTGATGACCATGAGTGGGATTAAACACTTCAATATAGTAATTTTTCTTTCTTCCTAGCTCCTTATTCGAAGTATGCTTGTGGAACTTTTCGATAACGAAAACTTTCATATCTTTTCTATTTATGGGACACGCGTTCAAGCAAATACCCCATTTACTAAACCATTTGTTATTTTGATGCATCCAAGTTTTTTTTCTCTTGCACAAGCTATCATTAAAGACAACCTTAGGCCATCTACCCTCTTCCGTTTGTTCATTTTTTTTAAATACCTTATGACTCGCATCATAGCAATCGCTTCAATAGGAGTAGTCCATGTTTCACTTAACAAGATATCATAAGAAACTGCACTTTTAATCTTAAATTTGTTTGTAATCAAACACTTTTGAATTTTCTCAATTTGTCTCCACTGCATGTCGGATGTACTGCTAGCCCATAGTGCACAACCATAGAGAATCACCGAAATCACTAGAAGCCCAAAAAGAGTTTGAGTGGTTTTCCAGTCCCATAACTCTGTCTTTCTACACCTATTTTGAAAAGCATACAATGCTTTCCAACCCCACAAAATTCTTTTCTTTCTACAACCATTCCAGCTTAGATTTTTGTTGAAGTGAATTCCAAGGTATTTGTAATCCGCAACTTCTTCCATAATGTTGCCTTCAAAGTAGAATTTATGTTGGTTATGTTTTCTTTTCTTAAAGAAGACCACTACTTTCATTTTGCTGATATTGACTTGCATCCCCATACTTCTACAAAAATGCTCAAGTGATAGTAAGTGCTCTTGCAAACCAAGAGCCGATTTATCAATCAAAATAAGGTCATCTATGTACAAAAGAAACCTTATAACAAACTTGCCCAAATAAGTACCATCTCCCCCTTGAGAAATTAACCACTCCTCGAGCTTGTCGATATATAAGCCAAAAAGGGTAGGAGATAGTGGGCAACCTTTCTTGACCCTGATATCACTTCTAAAACTTTTAGAAATGCCTGTTGAAGTTCTAATTTTGACTTTCACCTCTTCATACAGCTTATGTACATCTGCTCTCAAGTGTTTAGGAACCCCAAGTTCCTCCATTTTGTGCTAAAGCTTATCCCTAGGAACTGAGTCAAATGCTTTTTTGAAATCAACAAAGAAACAAAAGACTTTCTCCTTTTTCTCCCAAATTTTTTCAATGATGTGCCTTAAAGTTATACAATGATCCATTGTGGAATGTTTAGGTCTAAAATTTGCTTTCCCTTTAGCACACTTATCTCTTTCTTCTTCCTGCTTGATAATTTTGTTCTCTAACATGCTTCCAAATAGCTTTGCAAACAAAGGGTTTATCATGATGGCTCGGTAATTGGAGGGATTATTGACGTCAGCACTCTTGAAAAGAGTTATTGCCAGACTTGTTGTCCAATCTATGGGGAGACCTTATTGTATGATGTTGTTGAAGATTTTTGTAATGTGAGGTGCAAGAATCTTTGAGTCCCACTTTAGATATTCTGCTTGGAGTTCGGCTAAGTCTCTTGCCTTTCCAACGCCCAACTTCTTGATACCCATCTCCACCTCTTGTACCGTGAAGAGTTCAGTATTAGTGTTGACCAAGGGGGGAGGGTCAACCTTGGGAACCTGCTCATAAAGTTGTCTTGCATAGTCAAACCATTTAGAAGCTATAATATTATTTCCAATTTGTATCATTTTGGTTGGAGCTCCTTCCAAAATAATTTGGAATTGTTTTTCCTAGGGAAGATTAGTTCTTCCCTCTTTGAAACCATCAAATTGGCCTTTTTCTTGCTTAATAACTACTTGTAAGCTTTATGCTTTATGTTATCCTTATTTGACTCTTTCCACAATCTCCTTGCCTTTTTGCATTCCCTATCAAACGAAGCATTAACCGGAAAGTAATTTGTTTCAGAATTCTTAATTTTTTCTCCTTTTTTCACTTTGCAAGTGCTCATTGAATTAAATGTGTTAATTCATGACTATGAAGGTTGTGAATTGTATTTTTCTCCTTCTCGAAGAGCCTCTCTAGCATCATTTTGAAGGTATTACAATTTTCTGGGGTCAAAATAATTCTTCCTTGTGGGGGATTTTGTTGGGTGTGCTGAGTTTTTGACTCTAATAGTTTCTTTCCAATCCAAGAGAAACATAAATGAATTGGCTTGTGATCTGATTTCAAGTCCCACTGTTGATCTCTAATCAAAACTTCCTCCATTTTCTCACACAAACCATGCAAGAAAATTACATAATCTACCACACTTGCTCCATTGTAAGTATTGCAAGTAAAATTACCGGACTTTTCCCATCTAGTCAAGCCATTACAAATGACTAAATCAAAGGCCCTACACAGAGTAAGCAATTGTTCACCAAAGAGATTGTAGCCCTTGTCCTCTGAAATTCTTTCCCACTGATGATTACTTTCTTCTGTAGGCCAAATAGAGTCACTATCATCTTTACAATAAAGAATGCTAGCTTTCTCACTTGTAGTTCTAACATTGAAATCACCCACTATATAACTAGCACAACCACATTTACCAATGTGATTGATAAACGCCGATAGGCGTATGTGAAACATATATACAACCACATTTCCAATGTGGTTGATATACATCGATAAGCTTATATCAACCACATTAATAATTATTATGGGTATTTAGGATTATTAATAACTATATAAATATTAACAACTAGATTGGCGAGACCCCGACTTGACCGATTGAACTAACCTTTGGAGCTATATTATTATTATATTATTATAATAATAATATAATCAATTTTATTATGAGTTTTATGAGTTATATTTATTAATATTAATATAATAATATATAGAAATAATCTGTTGTTTATTTATATAGTTATTAATAATCCTAAATCTAGCTGTTATGATATATTATTATTTGATTATAATTATTTAATAATATATATTATTAATAATATAATTAATTTTATTATAATAATAATATAATTATATATTATTATAAAGAACATAAAGACGAATTATTTATTATTTATGATATTAATTAATAACCGTACAAATATAGCAATTATATTCTTATATATTTTAGATTCTTATATTAATATTATTATACTAATAAACTTAATAATAATAAAATAATATTATTATATTTTTCTTAGGCTTTAGTATTTTTTAATATTTATCTTAGGTTTGTTATAATGGGTTAATTATTATTGTGTTTGGATTATTAATAACTATATAGATATTTATAAACAGATTTAGGATTATTAATAAATATATAGATAATATATATACGATTATTATATAACTATATAGTATTAGCAACTAATTATTTATATATATTTTATATAAATATTATAATATTATATAAACTCTTAATATATATTAATTAATAATAATAATAGCTCATAATAATATTAGAGATGAATAGAAGAATAGAGAGGAATGAGATGGATTGTTGAATCCATTTGAAGAACCAAGTAATGTTTTGGAGGGACATTAACTAAAGAACCTGCAAAGTTAAGCTCAGGAGGGAGTCACATTGCATAATGGCGGAAGGACGAGGAAACACAAAATAAACCAAACCACAGAGAAATCATTCAAGAAAGGCGTAAAAACCAAGTGAAGAGAAGTGAAGCACTAATGCTCATCAACCGTTGGATCTTTACGATCAACGGACAGGATGAGATCGCAAGAGTGGAGCAGAGTTTAATATCGCATCCAAGAAAAGCAGTGGGAACAAAGAACCCCGGCCCCAAGCCTCAGCGATTGCAATAATGCGATGAAGCATGGACCATTGGATCACATAATTGATCAACGACGAAGATCTAATCGCCGATCGCATATCGGGTAAGTTAAGTGACAGCGGTAATGGAATGCCGACATGCGAAGTTGCGATGGGTCGATTAAGCGATAGGTGATAACGATAGATCAGAGATTAGGATGTAAAGGAGTAGAGCGCGGAAAGGCTTCAGGGAGCGGACCCGACAAAGTTATAGATGCGGGTTTATAATATTTGAGTTTATAAACCCGACATTATCACAAATCAAAAGTCGAAGGGTTCATGAGTAGTATGACCGTGAAGGAACGATTGCGATTAGCGATAAAGCTAAGCCTCAAAAACTGTGTAAAGGCTTTGGAAAAGGCGGAAAAGGCGAGTTCACATATGTTTATGTGTATTCTTTTATAAATGGATTAAAGCACGATGGAGGGTTTTGTGGTTAAGTCTGTGATAATCAAAGCTATAGTGTGGGAATTGGTTATATGTGCAGCTTAAGTATTAACAAAGGTTTATAAGGGTGAATGAGTCCCAATATCAAAGTTAAAGAAGGCTATGTTGAGTTATAGAGGAGAAGAATATAAAGGAATGAGATAGATCGTTGAATCCATTTGAAGAACCAAGTAATGTTTTGGAGGGACATTAATTAAAGAACCTGCAGAGTTAAGCTCAGGAGGGAGTCACATCGCATAATGGTGGAAGGATGAGGAAATCCAAAATAAACCAAACCACAGAGAAATTGTTGAAGGGTGGTGTAAAAACCGAGCGAAGAGAAGTGAACCGCTAATGCTCAATAACTGTTGGATCTTTATGATTAACGATCATGATGAGATTGCAAGAGCAGAGCAGAGTTTAATATCGCATCGGAGGAAAGTAGTGGGAACAAAGAACCTCGGCCACAAGCCTGAGCGATTGCGATAATGCGATGAAGTGTGGACCATTGGATCACATAGTTGATCAACGACGGAGATCTAATCGTTGATCACATATTGGGTAAGTTAAGTGACAGTGGTAATAGAATGCCGACATGCGAAGTTGCGATGGGCCAATTAAGCGATAGATTGGAGATCGAGATGTAAACGAGTAGTGCGCGGAAAGGCTTCAGGGAGTGAACCCGACAAAGTTATAGATGCGGGTTTATAATATTTGAGTTTACAAACCCGGCGTTATCGCAAATCGGAAATGGAAGGGTTCATGAGTAGTATGACCGTGAAGGAGCGATTGCGATTAGAGATAAAGCTAAGCCTTAGAAATTGTGCAAAGGATTTGGAAAAGGTAGAAAAGGTGAGTTCACATATGTTTATGTGTATTCTTTTATAAATGGATTAAATTGCGATAGAGGGTTTTGTGGTTAAGTCTGGGATAATGAAAACTATAGTGTGGGAATTGGTTATATGTGCGGCATAAGGATTAACAAAGGTTTATAAGGGTGAATGAGTCTCGATATCAAAGTTAAAGAATGTTATGTTGAGTTATAAGTCCCGATAGAAAGGGAATGAGGGGTTAGATTATAATTGGGGCTTAATAAAGCATTCTGCATAGGGATTTATGAAATAGGCCTTAAACCATTAATCATTGAAGATTTAACTCCTTAGAGAGTTAAAAAATTCCTAGGGATAATAGAATTTGTGCATGATCTGTGTATACTGTATGTATTCGCCCATTTCATGCATCAAATAACTAAATAAATATTATCAAACACATTTAAGATTATTAATAACTATATAGGATTATTAATAACTATATAATATTAACAACCATTATTTATATATATTATTATATAAATATTATATAAAATATAAAATTCCTAATATATATTAATTAATAATAAGAATACACAAGAGAAACATAAAGATGACCATGATCGATATTATAAACCCAAGTTAATAATAAACCCAAAGGATTAATACTAAAACCCCAACAGATTATGAATCGAAAAAAATAATGTTAAACCCAAGGGACTAATATTATAAACCCAACATTGGTAAACCCTAATATAAATATTAAAAAGACAAAAATAAACATGGTTTATTTTCATGGTGAGAGAATCCTTGTCACAATGTGACATTCAACCATGGTTGGCCATGGTTGCCTATGATTGACAATGGTTGACCATGATCGATATTATAAACCTAAGCGAATAATAAACCCAAGACATTGATATTATAAACCCCAAGGAATAATAAAACTAAGGTATTAATACGAAAACCTCAAGGGATTATGAACCCAAGGGAATAATATTAAACCCATGGGACTAATATTATAAACCCAACATTGTTAAACCCAAATATAAACACTACAAACACTAAAATAAACATGGTTTATTTTCATGGTGAGTCAATCTTTGTTAAAATGCGACATTCAACCAAGGGATTAATATTATAAAACCAACATTGGTAAACCCAAATATAAATACTACAAATACTAAAATAAACATGGTTTATTTTGACGGTGAGACAATTCTTGTCACAATGTGACATTCAACCATGGTTGATGATGTTTGACTATGATTGACAACCGTTTACCATGATTTATATTATCAACCAAAGGGAATAATAAACCCAAGGGATTGATATTATAAACCCAAATGAATAATAAACCCAAGGGATAAGTACTAAAACCCAAGGGATTATGAAGCCAAGGGAATAATATTAAACCCATGGGGCTAATATTATAACTTCATATCGAGTAAATGCAAATATCAATACTACAAACACTAAAATAAACATAGTTTATTTTGATGGTGAGACAATCCTTGTCACAACGTGACATTCAAACATGGTTCACCATGTTTGGCTACGATTTATATTATAAACCTAAGGGAATAAAAAAAACCCAAATTTTGATATTATAAACCCAAATGAATAATAAACCGAAGGGAGTAATACTAAAATCCCAAGGGAATATAAACCCAAGGGAACAATATTAAGCCCTAGGGACTAATATTATAAACCCAATATTAGTAAACCCAAATATAAATATTACAAACACTAAAATAAACATGTTTTATTTTCATGGTGAGACAATCTTTGTCAAAATGTGACATTCAAGCATGGGACTAATATTTAAACCCAACAGTGGTAAACCCAAATATAAATACTACAAACACTAAAATAAACATGGTTTATTTTGATGGCGAGACAATTCTTGTCACAATGAGACATTCTACCATGATTGACCATATTTGGCTATGATTGACAATGGTTTATAATGATTGATATTATAAACCAAAGGAATAATAAACCCAAGGGATTGATATTATAAACCTAAATGAACAATAAACCCAAGAGATTAATACTAAAACCCAAATGAACAATAAACCCAAGGGCCTAATACTATAGACCAAACAATTGTAAACCCAAATGTAAATATTACAAAGACCAAAATAAACATGATTTATTTTTATGGTGAGACAATATTTGTCAAAATGGGACATTCAACCACAGGACTAATATGGTAAACCCAAATATAAATATTACAAACACTAAAATAAACATGGTTTATTTTCATGGTCAGACAATCTTTGTGAAAATGCGACATTCAACCATGGGACTAATATTATAAACCCAAATTTGGTAAACCCAAATATAAAAACTACAAACACTAAAATAAACATGATTTATTTTGACGGTGAGACAATCCTTGTCACAATGCGAGAATCAACCATGGTTGACCATGATTGATATTTTTTTTTCCCATAGAAAAAAGTCGTAATTTTATTCATATGAAGAAAATTACATTTTGTAGATGCTTATAGCATATGCATATGAGCTGTTCCTAAAAATCAAGATACATAAGAATACAAAAATAACAAGAAAATAAGTATTGTTCCAGTTGGCCTATACTTTCCTGCCCTTCTTCTTCTCCACTCTTTGCCAACTGCCAGTGTTGGGAGTGGGAGCAATTATGGCTAGCTGGTTTTGCATTGTATTCATTGGTTGTTCTTTGTCAGATTCCGATCCTTCGGAACCAGTGTTCGTTTGGTGCCTCTTAATACTAAAACTAAGGGATTAATACTAAAACCCCAAGGGCTTATGAACCGAAGGGAATAATATTAAACCCATGGGACTAATATTATAAACCCAATATTAATAAACCCAAATATAAATACTACAAACACCAAAATAAACATGGTTTATTTTAATGGTGAGACAATCCTTGTCACAATGCAACATTCAAACATGGTTGACCATGGTTGGCTATGATTGACAATGGTTGACCATGATTGATATTATAAGCCTAAGGGAATAGTAAACCCAACTTATTTACATTATAAACCCAAATGAATAATAAACCCAAGGGATTAATACTAAAACCCCAAGGGAATAATATGAAGCCCAAGGGATTAATATTATAAACCCAACATTTGTAAACCCAAATATAAATATTACAAAGACTAAAATAAACATGATTTATTCATGGTGATACAATCTTTGTGACAATGTGGCATTCAACCATGGTTGACCATGATTGATATTATAAACATGAGGTAATAATAAACCCAAGGGATTGATATTGTAAACCCAAATGAATAATAAACCCAAGGGACTAATATTATAAACCCAACATTCAAAAACCCAAATATAAATATGACAAACACTAAAATAAACATCATTTATTTTCATGGTTAGAAAATCCTTGTGACAATGTGACATTCAAGCATGGTTGGCCATGGTTGGCTATGATTGACAATGGTTTGTCATGATCGATATTATAAACCTAAGGGAATAATAAACCCAAGGGATTAATATGAGAAAGTGAAAGGAATAATAAAATGAAGGGATTAGTACTAAAACCCCAAGGGGTTATGAACCCAAGAGAATAATATTAAACCCAAGGGACTATTATAAACCCAATGTATATAAACCCTAAGACAAATATTATAAACATTGAATAAACATGATGGACCATCATTGATTTTCATATTGAGACAATCCTTATGACAATTCCATGTTGGACCATGGTCGACATCATAATAAACCATGTTTGACTCAGGAATAATAAACCCAAACGATTGATATTATAAACCCAAGGGATTATTACTAAAACCCCAAGGGGTTATGAACCAAAGGGAATATTATTAAACAAAAGGGACTAATAATATAAACCCAAGGGATTGATCTAATAAACCCAAAGGAATAATAAACCCAAGTGATTATTATTTATTTTCATGGTGAGACAATCCTTGTCACAATGTGACATTCAAGCATGGTTGGCTATGATTGACAATGGTTTACCATGATCGATATTATAAACCCAAGGGATTAATATGAGAAACCCAAAGGAATAATAAAAAGAAGAGATTAATACTGAGACCCCAAGGGATTATGAAACCAAGGGAATAATATTAAATCCAATGGACTAATATTATAAACATTAAAATAAACATGATCGACCATCATTGATTCACATATTGAGACAATTCCTATCACAATTCCATATTGGGCCATGGTCGACATTATAATAAACCATGTTTGACTCGGGAATAATAAACCCAAGCGATTGATATTATAAACCCAAGGGATTAATACTAAAACCCCAAGAGATTATGAACCTAAGGCAATACTATTAAACAAAAGGGACTAATAATATAAACCCAAGGGAATAATGAACCCAAGGGATTGATATAATAAACCCAAAGGAATAATAAACCCAAGGGATTAACACTAAAACCTCAAGGGATTATGAACCCAAGGAATTATTAATATTAAAAAGTTGAAGAACGAAGAAAACCAATAATTTGATATTATAAACCATTGGGAATTAATGAACCCAAGGGAAAAATATTGGAAACCAAAGGGATAAAAAATGGCAAGGGATTAATAGGAATTAATTTTTTAAACCCAACGGATTGATCAATCCACGTGACTATGAATATTATAAACCTAATGAATCAATAAACCCTAGGGATCGTTAATATTATGAAAGTAGCACGTCAATCAATTAAAGGAATAAACATTGTAAATGTAAGGGTTTAATATTAAACCTTAGGACTATTATTTAAACTTTAATATTGGGGATTAATAAAACAAAGGGAATAAATGATAAACCGAAGGAATTATTAATATTACAAACTTAAAGAACAAATAAACCTAATCATTTAATATTATAAACTCAAGGAAATAGTAAACCGAACCTAAGCCCTAAATCCATCGCATCAATATATAAACATAAATAATGCTATAACACAAAAAAAATAATAAAAACATAAACCAAAACCAATATAAGAACCACATTGCAAACCATGACGCACTAAAACATGATAAATCATCATTACATTAATAATAACACATTTATATCACTACATTATAAACAATAAATAGAATTTAAGCCATAAATACATTGATATCAATACATGAATGTATTAATAGTATTAATATCAAGAATATTGATATAAACACCTAGAACATGAAATCCCAACAATAATATTATTAATGTAAACAATATTCTCAGTTATGAAAGACGTGAACAAAGTGAAGGGATCTACACAAAAGACCACAACAATCAGAAATGCAAGAGAAAGATATAAAATAGTAACACTCGCATTGGAGCAAAGAAACATAAATGAAAAAACACATCTAACTTGCACACATTGGATTTAAAGAAGAACAACATAATATGACATTTTAAGACCAGAGATATACAATTTTGTACATAAAAACAACATTAGTGTTTAAAATAATCAATTTAACCAACATTGCAACCACAGAAAGAACATTGAGTCTTAACATATATTTTTTGTTTTCTTTACATCAACTAATTCCACTACAAAATTGAAGTTCAAATAATGTTTCAAAAGTCATCTATGGAGCGGCCTCTTCCAAAACACAACTGGACCGATGACAAAAGTAATACCGATTCAAATCAACAGGATAATGATCATGATACTTAACACTTTCCAACCAATTCTTTCTTGTTATCCTCCCAAACTCCCTCTGGTGCACATGTTTCAAGTATTTTACGTGTGTTTTTGTTTGATCTAGCTCACGAATATGATCATCAAGAAATGCAGGGTGGAACCCATGTTTTCTATCAAACTTGTTATGAAGATAGGAAAGAAAGCTTATAGCTCCAGCAATATCCCGTATTGTTTTGAAATAATATATGACATCGTTATTGTCCATATCTGCATTTGAAAGACACAAAAGCAAGAACAAAATCAATAAAGACATGCACAATAAAATAAATAAATAAATAAATAAATATAATATATATATATATATATATATTATATATATATATATATACACACACAAAACATAACACCCCATTTTTATTTATGTTAAAAAAATTAATGTTATAGTGTTATATGAAAAAAAAAATCTAGTATTACATGAACCAAACGATATAAAAATTTCTACAAGTATAAGCTTCATTTCAAAATGCAATAGTACTATAAAAATAGAATAAAACCATGATCAATATTCAAAAAATGAATATTGGCCATGGTGATGGCCAATATTCAAGACCTCAATTTTTTCATTTCATGATGTAATACAAATTCACAATATTAATATCAATACGAACCAGTTATAGAAATGATTTGGAACAATTGGTTCATATAACTCATTATTTATGTTTGAATGGTCTGTTGCAAAGAAAAGAGCAATAGGCATTTAAAAAAATAAATAAGTAAATTGAACAACATGAAAAACGATGTAAACAACTTTCTCAAATATTACTATGAATATGATAAATTTATTAATCTAATAAATATATGAAAATGATTATTATATTAAAAGTAAATCAAGAGAATAATAGAAACAATTCAAAAAACATACTATAAAGAAGATCACAATGTTATTAGTTGTATTTCATAGTGATATGGACTTCAATTGTGCCTCTTCCTTCTTCCTAATTGTACAATATGCGCTATCTTTCATCTTGGCATAACGTTGGAAAGAAAAAGGGTGGAAGAGGAGCAAGCACCGGGGACAAGGATGGCAGCAATAGCATAAGGAGCAAGGACAGTGGTTGGTTCCCCCTATTCTGAGCGGGACATCGGGGCGTAGAGGTTGGATGTGCTTTCTTTGTCCATAGAGCGCACCGCATGGAAGCCTCTGTACCTTAGTTTAGGCTGTGTGAAAAGGGGTTTCTGGCATAACCTATTAGAGTGAGTAATCTAAATATAGAGCGCACTCACTCAGGGTTTACCTTTCATTTCAGACCTTATCTATTCTCCATTCCAAAGGTCGAGTTCATTACGGTATAGGCGACTTCATTATGGTACAGTCACTATTGGGGTGATAGGGACAATGTTTGGATTGTTTGCATCAAATGGAACACCAACATATTTATCAAAAACAACAGTTGTGAACATTGGAAGTTGAGGTTGCTTAGAGGTAGGCAGAAAGAATATATCCTTAACAAAAACAAGTGCATTTTTTCACTTTGCAAGTGCTCATTGAATTAAATGTGTTAATTCATGACTATGAAGGTTGTGAATTGTAATTTTCTTCTTCTTGAAGAGCCTCTCTAGTGTCATTTTGAAGGTATTACAATTTTCTAGGGTCAAAATAATTCTTCCCTGTGGGGGATTTTGTTGGGCGTGTTGAGTTTTTGACTCTAATTGTTTCTTTCCAATCCAAGAGAAACATAAATGAATTGGTTTGTGATCTGATTTCAAGTCCCACCTCTGATATCTAATCAAAACTTCATTTTCTCACACAAACCATGCGAGCAAATTACATAATCTACCACACTTGCTCCATTGTAAGTATTGCAAATGAAATTACTAGACTTTGCCCATCTAGTCAAACTATTACAAATGACTAAATCAAAGGCCCCACATAGACTAAGCAATTGTTCACCAAAGAGATTGCAGCTCTTGTCCTTTGAAATTCTTTCCCACTGATGATTACTTTCTTCTGTAAACCAAATAAGATTACAATCATCTTTACAACAAAGAATGCTAACTTGCTCACTTGCAGTGCTAACATTGAAATTACCCACTATATATAATTATGCACGTCCATACATTTTCCAACTGTATTCGCTATTTAATATTTAATATTTAATATAAGTATACCATGTATATATTTATATATGGGAATGCCGATGCTACAGCTACATGGTCTACCATGATTTTCGGGCAACTACACTCAACAACTTTCCTACCAGCTCCACTCCAAGCTGTCACTAAGCTGTCACATTGTCGATAAGACAATCTACCATGCTCATTCAATGCAACCTCAATGCCAAAAATTTTAAAATTCAAACGTTATCTCCTCCCGTGAGGTGCCCACTAAATTTCTTAAACGAACCCATGACAGAAATGAAATTTTGAATATCGAAAGGGGTCTCTACTCGCATCATGGTCTTCCAACCCTCTTCCCGTATTGGTTCCGCCATATGAGAGGCCGAGAATTGGAGGCGCCTAAGCTGTGCCCATTGCCGATTGTTTACTCCGGCAGTGGTTCCGCCATATCAAAGGAAAAATTTGGAGGCGTCTGCATCCATGGCAGGTGCTGAATGTGCTGAACCCTCAAGAATGAATGCGTTGCGCGGGAGTAATTCATGTATATATATATATATATATATATATATATGGTTCATCACATTGAGCACTTGATTATATACACATCTCGGGTTCAGCACATTCAGCACCTGATTTTCTAGCTGTTCATATATATACGTGAACTACTCCTGCGCATCATATTCAATGGCAACACTGAAAGACAACCAAAATATTGGACGGAGGAATTGTGGGATGTTCAGACACGATCAGGCCCTGCAGACATGACCAGGCCCTGCAACTTTGATTTCTCTGTTGGTCGTGAAGTAATTCCTGATGTCGCTGCTGATTTGATTCAGAATTTCGATTCATGTCTTTGGCCTACTGTGTTTTCAATCTCTGGTTTGTGTTTGGCAGAGGGAGTGTCGCAAATGTCTAATACTCAACATATCTCGTCCAAGCGCATCCCAATCACTATGTGTCGGCAGATATACCAATCCTCCCCTTTTAGAGGATTACTACCGAGCATGACTGCCAACCCGTGAATCAGATTATTTTATATTAGATAGAATGACACAAGTTAGTGAGATTGATAGATTTTGTCGTAAAATGCTCTACTTAATTTCTCATGCGCCATCAACTAAAATAAACAAACGTCTGATTTCTACTTGATATATAAGATATATAACCAGTGAATTTGATCCATAAAATTCCCAATAACATTGAATCGAGATCATCAATTCATTCATGTATTCAATGTCTGGCTGATATTGACTGAATCAAACACATACCCACGTGATCCTTTTTGGCCATTATGGTCTCGAAGCCATCAAACTTCCTTCAAATTACAGTTACTGCTCCAAATTCTTCTTTCAAAACCACCCAAAACTACAATTTCTGCAGAATTTTAGGTCTACGCAACTCAGGAGGCAGAATTCAAACTGTAGGTTGTGCCGAGGAAACAATAACTGGACTCTAAGATTGATTGTCTTCCCAGACAAACATGGCATGCCTTTGTTCCAGTATTATAGGTTTGTCTTGAAAATCTAACTAAATGGTCATTACAAACGACTAACGAGTGATTATACTAAACTATTTGAGTGACTTTGATGCTGAAGTGATTGCATTCATAGTTGCAGACTTTACCACTATTTTAGCGGTAAACAAGGAAAAGGTAAAGCAATTAAACTGCCCTTCTCAGTAAAGGTTCTGGATCAGCATATATATTTAAATGAACCACTGCTGATATGATGCAACTGAATCCGTCCATGGAACTGGAATGTTCTTTATTTTCATTGGATGGAAGCTTCCCACTTGCATGTTGACCAGGTGTTTTTACATATTGATCTGAACGCCATTTGGCAATCACAACTACCAGGGAACCATTTCTTTAACTTGATCATGATGGTGGTGATGCATTAAACTTCATCTTTTTTTAGATTAAGGCACGTATTATGGATGATATTTTGAGAGCCATTTATCCTTCCAAATTAAAACTTCGAAATATAAATGTGTGATTGCACTCATAAAAATTATAATGCTATTAACAATCAAAGCCATGCGGACGATGCAACGATAATGTGTCAATCAAAGTTGCCATTCATACCTTTTATATGAATTTTTATATGAAGTATATTTATATTTAATAAAATACAAAACTTAAAATCGGATAAATGTATAAATATCTTATAAAATTTGTAGAATTTAGAAATTGTGATTTTAATATATATTTTTTATATATATGTGGGGCGATAAGTAACGTGTGATATTATATTAATAAATACAAATAAATAAATATATTAAATATTTTGTAAATGGATAATTTTAAATTGTGATTTTCATAAGATGTGTGTATATGGTGGTAATAGGAACGTAGGAGAAATTTTTTCTGGAAATAATTTTCTAGTTCATTGCTTATATTTAAAGTTTTTATATTTTTTTATTATTAACACAATTACATTTTTTTATTGGTTAATATATTTTAATTGATATCATTTTTAGTATATATTAATATATAATAATAATACATTTTTACATATATTATGATTTATTTATAAATTTTTTATTGTTTATTAATTTTAATCTTAAGTTTTGAGTCTCAAAGTTGGCTGTAGGGGAGGAGAGGTGACTAACTAAGAATTTCAAAGATAAAGAATGTGATCATAGATTATCTCTTCATAAGTGTCACTTGAGATGAGTATTGAAATTTGCTAAGATTTTAATTCAGTCTGGTTAAGTGAAGGAAACATGAAAGAAAGAAACACCAACCTAACCAAAGAGCGTTGGACTTGCTAGGATTTTTATTCACTTCACTATGAGAAGGAAAAGGGGAATGGAACAAACACTAATCTAATTAATAATCATCACAAATCCCATGAAAGGAATATGTGGTTTGTTTATAATGGAATTCATGCCTAGGTCATGGAACATATATACTTTATGAAAGGACAATGATCAAACTCCACATACCATCATTGATGGGAAATTTCTAATGTAATGATCTTGTCGTGCATGGTGGATTGTTTCTCTCATTTGAATCAATGGTTACTAGCCTCTAATTAAGTTGTGTCGGCTACCCATGAAATTGTCTCAAATCATAATGGACTATCTATTTACTCAAGTTGAAGCATCATTTCAATTGTACAAAGTTGTTCTTATATAATCACAATACACCATCATTTTGAGATAAGTAAAGTTTCCATTAGATTATGCTACTTTATCCTACAAATAGATGTAATACTCTTCACTATCAACATGTTTTCAATAGCCAACCTTTAATTAGACAAATAGTTGGATAATCATCTTTCACATTGTGTAGTTATGTTGAAATAACACTTCCTTGAATGTTTAATCACAACATATCATAAAATTTCATCATTGAACCATGTCAACCAAGATTGTTTTTTGGGAAAAAATCTTTCACCTCTTTTAACACCTATACTATGATTTATTCATTTATAATATTAAGAGGAGTTAATTAATTATAAAGGGGAGACTATGCCCATGGAATATATAGATTAAAGGGTATAGAAAGAAGATGACTAATAACAATGAATTTCATGATGATTTAAAAAACAAACAACAACAACAACATTAGCAAGATATACACCTTTCTTTTTCGTCAGTGTTCCCTTATCCCACTTTGAGGGTATGCCAATTTATTTTAATGGTGATAGTAAGTGTTGGAAATAATACTGAGAGGGGGGGTGAATCAGTATTAGCAAATCACTAACTTTTTCATTTCCATTATCAGCTTCATATATGCTACTTCAGTTAAGGGAACCCACGTGTACACACAACTGTGTTTAATGCAACTAGCGTATATCCAATAAACTTATGATTTAGTTAATTAATCATATGTTGATCTTTAATCAGTGCATCAGAACTTCATTAACCATATAAACGGTAACCAAGTGTAGTAAAAACAAAATAGATCATCACACATAAGAAACACACATGAACACCATGATATAAGGTGGAAACCCAATGCGGGACAAAAAACACCTGTTGTCGTTTTCCTTTAATATAAGAAAAACTTGTTTACAATCTTGTACTGGAGCAGACTCATACCAGTACGCAGGCACCCACCTGCAGAAGGCTACAACCTTCTCTTTTTCTCCAACTTCTATTGGAAGGGAGCTACAACCCCTTGGCTCTTGTACTAGCCAATATATTAACTAGTACATAGGTGCTGGCCTACTGAAGGCTCCAACCTTCACTCGTTTTCCAGCTGCTACTGGAAGGGAGCTCCAACCCCCTGGCTCTTGTACTGGCCGATATGTTTACCAATACGTAGGCTACGACCTTCTCTCTTCCTCCAGGGACCACGTTTAATAAATTTTTAGACTGGATACTCTTGAAGCACAACACCATAATCTAAAGGCCACGTTTCATCCAATTTTCATACTCGACCCATCAACAACATTGAAGCACAAAACAATCACCACTGCAATACAACCATCAACTACTCCTACATCATCAATCTCTGAATCACCCAATACTGAATCACGGAAACCATGTCATCAAAACATAGTCACCAGAACACAGAGCATAACCCAGAACTCTGTAACAACCACAAGATCCAACTGCAACTTCAAATATCATACTTTAAATAGTATACGCAACTCTGATGAGCTGAACCAATGTGTATACGTGCTTCTTCCAAAGAGAACCAGCGTACATATCTATAGATATTAATTCAAAACTTTGCAGCTAGTCATACCTACATCATAACATTTATACAATAAAACATGCGTCAATAATTCAGATCTAGTCTATCCATGATCAAACCACATAATGATAATATTTTCCAAGCCTTATGATCCCAATCCATTATTCACCATCATCCACATAGGTGCATCCTTAGTTCAGATCAAGTAAAGCATCACAAACCCATAACCAACATACTGGATCTCACACTTCATTAGATATTCAATACTTGCACCACTTTCCCTTTTGCCTAATGATCTTCTTCTCCTTATATAGGTTTAGGCTTCTCTCAATACCATGGTCCAAAACCATGTAGGACCAATACCTTGGACTTAATACCTGGGGTCAATACCTCAGACTAAATACCATGGACCAATACCATGGATCAAAATATCATGGACCAAATACCACGGACCAAAACTTAGTTTTCCAACATGTACGCGCCTTTCCTTCTGTGAAAGTGCGTGTGTATGATATACACTCCTTTTGGTCTGCTAACCCACGTGTATACGTGCCTTTGTCATGGTGAACCTACGTATACTTCTTTCTGATCATTGATTCTTTTCTATTTACCTGCTGCACTATGATCTGCCATCTGAGTGAGTTGCCATCAAGGACAACACCTATATCATACCTGTATCATAATGCCAACAATCTCCCCCTTTGGACTTGATGGAAATAACAACACCAAGTCACTCTCCCCCTTTGACATCAAGGGAAAAGGGCAGACTAAGATATTCTCTCCCTTGATATACATTATGCTGTCCATACTCCCCTTGAGTACATGCTGAAATATCTGATTGAGATTTTCCTTTGTACATGCTAAGATGTACTAGACCATCCATGCTCCCCCTAAGCACATGTTGAATTCTCTGATTGAACCCCCCTTTTGTACATGCTAAGATGTAACAATCATCCTTACTCCCCCTAAGCACATGTAGAGTCTGCAAAAATATTTTTCAAAAGAATAACATGACTCTATAACTCAACTACATGAGTATGACCTTCCTATCACCAATAAATCATATATACATCAATCTCCCAACCAAGTGGGGATATACCATTTTTGACTCATCCACCCAACCAAGTGGGGATATACCAAATGTTTATACATGACTCAAAAACAAGAAACATTACATCATCCATCCCATGCATAGTGGGGTTACAAATTAGGTCTTTGCATGACCTTTACATCAAATGAAATATATACATGACATTTACACCAAAGACCTACATAAGACCATGATAGTTATCAACAAATATCATACACCATATATGATCTGCACCATAAGCATCTGTCAACAATATCAACAACTTGTAACTTGCAATACCATTCTCTTGACCAACCAACAATAAGTAGCAAGATGTACCATTTAGCCACATAAGCATCATCACCAAATAATTCTAACCATAATGCCAATAATGCATATGCTCCCCTTGAACCTGTTCCATCTATTTACTGTTAGATATGATCATGCATATATCAACAAGAAGTATCAAGGCATCATCATCAATCAGATATACATCAAGTTAGGATCAAAAGCACTTCTAAATAACATCTTATGAATACCAACACATTTCCACACATCATCAGCAGATTGTAACCACCATCAAACAGAACAAATAATTGACTGAACCATATCAACCCCTTTTTCTTGTGTCTGTTCCACTGCTTTTCCTCAACCCAACATATACGTGATTGTGTAGCTTCTAACTTGCGCATATACATGATTTGTCTTCATGCAACTTGCGTATATACATGACTTGTCTTCATGCAACTTGCGTATGAGATTTAAAACACTGAGGTTTCACACTTTCAGCTCCCTCTGAGTCTGTTATGCCTGTACACTGTTCCATGCCACATTTTTCTGATTTTACTTCCTTCTTCTTCCATATCTTTGACTGTGATGATGTTTTCTCCTTTTGGCATGGTGCCCGAAATATTCTCTTGCATTCCTCTGCTATATGTCCAAACTGGTTACATGCATAACATCTTACATGTTTCATAATCCTTCTGTAACAATCAATGGCTATGTGACCAAACATATTGCAAGCAAAACAATATCCCTTAAAGTACCTAGAACGTGATGATCTTTCTGTGTGATGGTCTTACATCATTCTACTTCTACATCTCGCTGCAACATGTCCAAGATTATGACATACATAACACTCAACATTATTCATCTGAGAAAATAACTGACTATCACTTCCATAGTTTGGAGTAAAATATTTTCTTTGACAAATTTCTTTCCTTGGTTGTTGATGTGGTTGACCTCTTATCTCCTTGTTGACCATTTCTGGTTTTGCATTAGAGTTCCTTGCCTCACCCTGAGAGCTAGATTCACCTTCAACAGATTCATGAAAACCAAGACCAGTTTTGATAGCAGGGGATCTTTGACTACTAAGAATACCATCCAAAATCTTAGTACTCTCTTGAAATCGTAACAGTTTATCCTTTTCTTCTAATTTACCTTTTAAGATATTTACCTCAATCTGATGTTGCTCTTCATTTTCCAGATGTTGTTTCTTCAGGATTTTTGCAGCCTTTCTTCCTTCTTCCACTTGTTGCCTTAATTTGATAATCTCATGTTCTTGTTCTTTATCTGCTTGAGGTAGTTCTTCATTATGCTTATTTTTCAATGATATCACTTCATCTTGCAGCACTTGACATACTTTGAAGGCACACTCTAGCTGAGCTTTTAATCTGGATACTTCTTCTTGCAGGCCACTCTCTCTTTTGTTAAATAGATCTTGTTTATATGATGCTACATTTGCTTGTTCATCTTCAATCTGAGGTGATTCAGAATCTGAATACTTACTTTCACTTGACGACAAGTTGTCATTGTTCTTTTGAGCTGTCTTCTTCTTCTGACCTACTTTCTTTCCTATTGTTCTACGGATCTCCTTCAAGCGATCAAGATTCTACCAAAGAACCTTATCTGATACCAATTGTTGGAAATAATATTGAGAGGTGGGGGGGGGCGGGGGGTGAATTAGTATTAGAAAATCACTAACTTTTTCATTTCCATAATCAGATTCATATACACTACTTCAGTTAAGGGAACCCGCGTTGTTAAAATTGGCAACTAGGGTTAAACTTCATGTGGGTCATCTTATTCATGGCTGATAATATTTTTATTAGATTCCTCTCGTTAAGAGGTGTAGGATTGATATAAATATCATCCAATTCTGATAGGTATTCATGGAGATATGAATTTATTTTGATTATGGAATTATTATCAAGTCGACCTACAACTCATGTAGGCCCAGAAGCCCAATAGTCGCATCTATTCAAACACCAACGTTGTGTATAAATATAGGAGGAATTTTCCTCATTTTGAATCACTCATCTCATCACATCTCTCTCTCTCTCTCTCTCTCTCTCTACTGCACAGAAAAGGGTCTCTCCCTCGCACATGTGAAGCCGGAAGCTATTGAAACTGAAGCTGCAACTGAAGAAGTAAAGTTTGACATGTGTGGACTAGAAGATCTCCTCATATAAACTACATTGTAGGTTCATCTTAACCTCCTTTGAAAGCCGCAACTTTTGGTGGTGGAATCAAGTCAATCCGACGGACGGTTTGCAAGATATCGACTGCCCTCGTTTAAAGGAAGCTGCTGAAATTGAAGCTGCAACTGCAAAAGTAAAGTTTGACATGCGTGGAATAGAAGATCTCCTCATATGAACTATGCTATAGGTTCATCTGAACCTCCTCTGGAAGCTGCAACTTTTGGTGGTGGAATCAAGCCGATCCGACAGTCGGTTTGTGAGATATCGTATGCCCTAGTTTGATGATGAAGCCACTAATGCTGATGTTGCTAATCTAGGGTTTGCTACTACTGATATAAATCAGATTTATTGTACTATTTATCTCTGCTAAATTATTGAAGATAAAAGATGATTT
>APFE031610825.1:4683-59146 GCA_000404065.3 Pinus taeda | reverse complement strand
CAAAGCCCCGAGGAAATATCTAATTTGTGATTTTCCCAAATGACTTGGAGTCATCAAGAAACCATTTTACAAGGGTCTTGCATGTTGCATACATTGAGCTCTGGGAGCTTTGAGGGCTTGCGGTTCTTACTGGAGCAACATACGACCACAAGGTGACTCACCTTCTCCTTGTGGTGCACACTGGAACAAGATGATTCGCTCTCTTGTGGGACAAGATGACTCACTCTCTTGTGGAACAGGATGATTCGCTCTCGTGTGTAGCAGGATGATTAGTTCTCCTATGAGGCTTGGATTGCTGTGTTCTCCATGGTGATTATAGTAGGATTGATGTGTTCTCCATGGAGATTGTAATAGGATTGATGTGTTCTCCTGTGAGGCCTGGATTGATGTGTTCTCCATGGTGATTGTAGCAGGATTGATGTGTTCTCCATGGTGATTATAGCAGGGTTGATGTGTTCTCCTGTGAGGACAGGATTGATTATTTCTCTTGTCAAGGCATCCTACCCATGCAGTCAGGGACTCATGGGAAGTACCTCTCATTTGATCAATGAGCAGGGAAATGAAGTTAGGGACCATCATAGTACCGATGGATGCATCCTTGTATCTACCATACTCCCTATGCTAGGATGGCCTCCATTGATTTGAGATCAATGATACTGGTCTGGGATCAATGGTAGGAGTTGTACCATACTATGACACTGACTTTGGGTCAGTTGAGACTGGTCTGCAACCAGTGGTACATACTCTGAGACTGACTTTCTGTCAATGCAGTACTGATCTGGGACCAATGAGAGTGGTACATACTATGACGCTAACTTCGGGTCAGTTGAGGCTGGTCTGGGACCAGTGGTACACTCTCTGCGACTGCGATACTAGTTTGGGACTAGTGGTACCTACTATGAAGCTGACTTTGGGTGGGTTGAGACTGGTCTGGGACCAGTGGTATGCACTTTGAGACTGACTTTGAGTCAGTGGAGGATGATACTGGTCTGGGACTAGTGGAGTTGCACTCACTATGATGCTGACTTCAGGTTGGTTGAGACTGGTCTGGGACCAGTGGTACATACTTTGAGATTGACTTTGAGTTAGTATGATACATCCTCGATCATTTCTTCTTCTTCATAATTCGGAAAAAAGCAAAGCAGAACAGAACAAAGCAGAGCATCGCATAACAGAGCAGAGTAATACAGATCAGTATAGGGCAGAACAAGACAAAGCAGAACATGCAAAATAGAGCAGAGCAGAGTAGGGCAAGGGTCAGACTGTACAGGGCAGTGCATTTGATGGATGAATAGTAGCGACTGACATACATATTGCAGATGAAGTTCTCCCTACTTGAGAGGGAGTGTTAAAATTGACAACTAGGGCCAAAATTCATGTGGGTCATCTTATTCATGGCTGATAATATTTTTATTAGATTCCTCTCATCAAGAGGTGTAGGATTGATATAAAGATCATCTGATTCTGATAAGTATTCATGGAGATATGAATTTATTTTGATTATGGAATTATTATCAAGCTGACCTACAACTCATGTAGGCTCAGAAGCCCAAAAGTCGCATCTATTCAAACACCAATGTTGTGTATAAATATAGGAGGTCTTTTCCTCATTTGGAATCACTCATCTCATCACATCTCTCTCTCTACTATGCAGAAAAGAGTCTCTTCTCTACTGCGCAGAAAAGGGTCTCTCCTTCACACATGTGAAGGCGGAAGTTGTTGAAATTGAAGCTGCAACTCCAGAAGTAAAGTTTGACCTACGTGGACTAGAAGATCTCCTCATCTGAACTGCACTATAGGTTCATCTGAACCTCCTTTGAAAAATACAACTTTTGGTGGTGGAATCAAGTCAATCCGACGGACAATTCGCAAGATATCGACTGCCCTAGTTTGAAGGAAGCTACTGAAACTGAAGCTGCAACTGCAGAAGTAAAGTTTGACCTCGTGGACTCGAAGATATCCTCATTTGAACTATGTTGTAGGTTCATCTAAACCTCCTCTGGAAGCCGCAACTTTTGGTGGTGGAATCAAGCTGATCTGATGGTCGGTTTGTAAGATATCGTCTGCCCTAGTTTGATGATGAAGCCGCTAATTCTGATGCTACTGATCTAGGGTTTGCTACTGCTGATATAAATCAGATTTATTTTACTATTTCTCTCTATTGAATTATTGAAGATAAAAGAATATTTGATCAAAGGGTTTCCCCACACATTGTGGGGTTTGTCCCTGGCTAGTCGCCACATCTTGTGTCTCTTGTCTTGGCTTGTTTTCTGTGGATCATTTAATGTTATATCTACACTTTATTTTATGTATATGTGATTTATAATCTGTGGAATATAATAAGAAAAAGAATTAAACTGCTATAAGCATAGAATGTACCATAACTTAACACGCGTGTACACACAACTCTGTTTAATGCAACTAGTGTATATCCAGTAAACTTATGATTCAGTTAATTCATCATATGTTGATCTTTAATCAGTGCATCAGAACTTCATTAACCATATAAATAGTAACTGGGTGTAGTAAAAACATAACATATCATCACACATAAGAAACACACATGATCACTGTGATATAAGGTGGAAACCCAATGTGGGACAAAAACCACCTGCTGCCGTCTTCCTTTAATATAAGAAAAACCTATTTACAATCTTGTACTGGTGTAGACTCATACTAGTACGTAGGCACCCACCTACAGAAGGCTACAACCTTCACTCATTCTCCAGCTTCTACTGGAAGGGATCTACAATCCCCTTGCTCTTGTACTACCCGATATATTTACTAGTACGTAGGCACTGACCTACTGAAGGCTCCAACCTTCACTCATTTTCTAGCTGCTACTGGAAGGGAGCTCCA
Organism: Pinus taeda; assembly: GCA_000404065.3. NCBI lineage: Eukaryota > Viridiplantae > Streptophyta > Pinopsida > Pinales > Pinaceae > Pinus > Pinus taeda. The sequence goes on along the minus strand of APFE031610825.1, from coordinate 56,287 downwards.
ACCCCCTGGCTCTTGTACTGGCCGATATGTTTACCAGTACGTAGGTGCCAGCCTACAGAAGGCTACGACCTTCTCTCTTCCTCCAGGGACCACGTTTCATAAATTTTCAGACTGGATACTCCTGAAGCACAACACCATAATCTGAAGGCCACGTTTCATCCAGTTTTCATAATGGACCCATCAACAACATTGAAGCACAAAACAATCACCATTGGAATACAACCATCAACTGCTTCTACATCATCAATCTCTGAATCACCCAACACTGAATCACTGAAACCTTGTCATCAAAACACAGTCACCAGAACACAGAGCATAACCCAGAACTCTGTAACAACCACCAGAGCCAACTGCAACTTCAAATATCATACTTTAAATAGTATACGCGACTTTGATGAGCCGAACCAGCATGTATACGTGCTTCTTCCAAAGAGAACCAATGTACAGATCTATAAATATTAATTCAGAACTTTGCATCTAGTCATACCTAGATCATAACATTTATACAATAAAACATGCGTCAATAATTCAGATCTAGTCTATCCATGATCAAACCACATAATGATAATACATTCCAAGCCTTATGATCCTGATCCATCATTCACCATTATCCACATAGGTGCATCCTTAGTTCAGATAAAGCAAAGAATCACAAACCCATAGCCAGCGTACTGGATCTCACACTTCATCAGATATTCAATACTTGCATCACTTTCCCCTTTGCCTAATGATCTTCTTCTCCTTATATAGGTTTAGGCCTCTCTCAATACCATGGTCCAAAACCACGTAGGACCAATACCTTGAACCCAATACTTGGGTTAATACCTCAGACTAAATACCATGGACCAATACCATGGATCAGAATACCATGGACCAAATACCACGGACCAAAACTTAGTTTTCCAACATGTACGCGCCTTTCTTTCTGTGAAAGTGCTTGTGTACATTATACGCTCCTTTTGGTCTGCTAACCCGCGTGTATACGCGCCTTTGTCATGGTGAAACTGCGTATACTTCTTTCTGATCATTGATTCTTTGTTATTTACCTACTGCACTATGATCTACCATCTGAGTGAGTTGCCATCAAGGACAACACCTGTATCATAATGCCAACAGTAAGAAAACATGAGAACGTAAAACATGTAAAAATAACATTACAAAGCACTACTAATCATTGCTTTCCATTTTAAACATTAAGAGATATATGATAAGCTTTTTCTAAAATATAAAAAGAAAAAATAAATTATATAAATTTAAAATGATTGAATTACTTTAAATAATAATAGTTTTTTTTTTTTTGAATTTATACTTCACACTTTTAAATTAAATAATTTATTTGTTTTAAAATGTTTTTTGTTTTTTTTGTTTTTGTTTTGTTTGTTTGTTTTTTTTTCTTTTGTTTTGTTTTGTTTTGTTTTTTTTTTTTTAATTTTTTAATTTTTTTCATAAATGTAAGTAGTCTCACATGATTTGATTAGCACCATGTTATTTTTAAATAAGAAAATTATAATTGGGCAACACTTCCTCTTATCTAATGCAAAATTTGAGGGAAAAATGAATAACATAGCCCTAAGTAAACACATGAAAGATGTTGTAAAATGTGAGCAAAATCTTTATGGTGTAATTTCTATGTATAACATTTGAATGATTTGTTTGGCCATATATACATACCTTTCCTTTATGAAGGTTGGAAAGTAATTAGGAAAATGCAAGATGTTATAATTACATTTTGTATAACACTATTTGTACATATTTTTCCTAACAATGTTGGAAAAGGCAGAAAATTAGAATTGTATTTTGTGTTTTACTCAACACAATTATACTTTATGAATCTTTTGTATCTTTTTTAACAATTAATAATGCTTATTGTTGTTATACTCCTATATAAGTTTGTTTGTTTTTTTGTGTTCAAGGCCCTATTTGAGTTAGACGTTGTCATATTATAAATGTGCATCTAGTATTTTTCCCGCGTTGAAGCTTCGAAATAATTTTAATATATTATGGAGGAAAACATTGGTTAGGATGATATAACATAATACAAGTCTCTATGGGAATGCCATTGATATATTTTCTTTAATTTGGCATTTTTGTGGTATATTGTATTACCAAGTATTTGAAAAAAGAGCAATATCAATGTTTAGTAATGACTCAATGAACAAATAAAACTTGTATCTTCGAGAGGTTAGTCATCAATGATTCTTCAATCTTCTATGCAATTTCTGATGAGGTTGCTTGGTGGGCTCAATGTTTGTTTTTAGTTTGTGTTGACTTTCTTGAGTTGATAACATTGAAAAATAACTTAGGATATGCCACTTATCTCTTAAAGATCTTCCTTTAAATTATTTCATAATTTCTTAGCCTTGATCAATTGGTCATGTAACATAGTTACATGGAATTATTTTTATTTTTATTTTTGCTAGAACTAAGAAATTTGTATTAGCAAAATATGTGCCTAGAGGGCATGGAAAGAGCACAACAAAGGATTTCAATTTCATTTCTAGCTATACTACCTTGGTTTAGGGTGTAAGCTTTTGCCTAGTTATTTGTTGCAACTCTAATATTTTGCGAGAAAAAAACACCAAATGTCCTCCTTGATCATAAATAAACCCTCCCATGCCTACAACCTCGAAGTTCAATGGAATTATTATCAATTTGGATCAAATACCATTTTTTGTCACTACTTGGAACTCAAGCTTTGATTTTATTAGAATTTGTGCCTAGAAGGCATAACAAGAGCACAACAAAGGATTACAATTTTAGTTGTAGTTATAATACCTTGCTATAGGGTGTAAGCTTCTGCTTAGTTATTTGTTGCAGCTCTAATATTTTGCTAGAATAAAACACTAAATTCCCTCCTTGATCATAAATAACCCCTCCCACACCTACCACCTCGAAGTTAAATGGAATTGTTATTCAGTTGCAACAAATACCATTTTTTGTCACTACTTGGAACTCAAGCTTTGAATTTACTTGAATGTAGCTCGACCTCTTCATTTTCAACAAGAAAAGGTCAACCTTCCCTTTTGGGCTACATACAAAGTGCCTTCTTTTTGATTCACAAATAAAGGGCTAAAAAACCAATTGCTATTGCAGGAACATGATAACCCCCCCTATTTTGTAAGGTACCTACCCACTTTGTGAAAGGGCCTTTTCATATCTTAACATGTTGCAGTGATAATCCATGGGGTTGTCCCTTTCCAACAAAGTGTGCAATTATTTTTTGGATTTTTGTACTTTGAGTGCTTGTATGATCCTACAAGTAGTTTATATTTAAACTATCCACTAGGGGTGAAGTCCTTAAATTGGGTAGAATGTCTTGCCATGTTGATGAGGTTTCTATTGAAAATGTTATTATTGATGTCAAACGTTTCCAAGTGAAGGAGAATGTTTCATAATCAAATAGAATATTTTTAGGATTTTTTGATGATATATTGCTTGCCTTCTAACTCCTCATGGTTGAGAATAAATTAATATATTTAATATCCTACCTTTGCCTATAAGTCGGCCTAGCCAATGTACAAGTCAACCCCCTTGACCCCCCACTTGTTTGGTATAATTTCTGTCATGTGGCTCATTTGATGCATGGAACTTGGTGATGGTGAGAGAAATAAGACCTGAAATACACCATGTAAGAAGGTCGAGCTTGAGGAGCAACGAGTATATTGATCTAGAGGAAGCATGCCGGGCTTACAAGGAAATATTATTGTTCCCCATCACTTGTGGGTGACACTCGTATGATAATTTTTTTTCTCCCAGATTGTCTTCAGTCAACACCGACATGATAGCTTGATGTGTCATCATCTACACCACCTGAGCCAACCATTATGTGCCCTTGCCCATCTATTATGATCGTATGTTTGAAGGTGGGCCTTCCAACCCTAAAGGTATGGATTTGATTATGTAGTTGGGTATTTTTGATTACTTATCATGGACAGTTCTGGGCATGGATTAGTGGGGGGATTCAATGGAAATAATTTGAATATACGAAATATATATATGGAAGATACGTACATATACAAAATTTGTGCATATATGGAGGATATGCACATATATGGAAGTTATGCATATACAGAAGATATGTGCATATGCAGAAGTTGTGCATATACGAAAGTCACACAACTTCTATATATGCACACTTTTTGTAACGCATATCTTTCATATATGCACAACTTCCAACTATGCACGTCTTTCATATATGTGCGTATACAAAACATATACAACCATTGTGCATATACGAAAGATATACGCATATACAAAAATTTCTCATATACGGAGGCAATGTCTATAAGAAGGCCACGTATATACAGAGGTTGAAGTTGTGCATAACTTCTGTATATGCACATATTTAGAGGATGAAGTTATGCACAATTTCTATAGATGCACATATCTTTCATATATGCACAAATTTTCTATATACGCATATCTTTTGTATATGCACAAATTCTATATATGCGCATATCTTTTGTATATGTATGTATCTTCTATATATGTACAACTTCCGTATATACACATATACGGAAGTTGTACATATACAGAAGCTGCACATATACATAAGTAATGTGAAGCTTCCATAATATGCATATGTGGAAACCTCCATATATGCACAGTTTCCCAATATGCGCACATTTTTTGTATATGCACAACTTTCATATATGCACATCTTCCATATATGCACATTTACTACATACACAACTTTCATATATGCACATAACCGAAATATGTGCATATATGGAAGACAAACAACTTCTATATATGCACATCTATTGTATCATATATCTTTCATATATATATGTGACTTTCATATATGCACACATCTTCTGTATGTGTGTAACTTTCATATATGTGTATATATATATAAGTTGTGCACATACAAAATATATGCACATATACAAAAGTTGTGTTACAAATGTTGAAGTTGTGCATAGGTATGTGCATATATGAAATTTGGGCATATATGGAAGATATGTGCATATACAAAAGTTGTGCACATACAAAAGATATGTTCATATATGAAAGTTGCACATATACAAAAGTTGTGCATATACGAAAGTCGAACATATACGAAAGTTGCACATATATGGAATATATGTGCGTATACGAAAGTTGTGCATATAGAATATTTGTGCGTATACGAAAGTCGTGCATATACGAAAGTTGCAAATATATGGAAGTTGCACATATACGGAAAATATGCACATATACAAAAATTGTGCATATACGGAAGATATGCCCTTGGTAGTACAAGTTGAGTTTAAATTAAAACTTGGCATTTAGGGGCTATAAAATTTGAGGTCATGCATGAAATTATGCATAGTTCATTTTGTGGGAGTTGGAAATCTCTAACAACATTGTTGAAAGTTGAGTTGATCCACAGTCTTAATTTGTAGCAGATAAACCTAGCTCCTATATTCAGGGTCATAGTTGGGGATATCGATCAACACCCCATCAAAGTAACTACAAATGATACTTTATTTAAGGGGAAAATTATGTTCTACATTGGATAGTTAATGTGAAATTGTTAAAAGAAATGTTGTTCTTGATATGCTAATTTGTGATGATGATATTCTAACCTTGTTAGAGAATATAAAGAGGGTTTAATTGATATCCTGGAAAATATATTTAAAATTAGTTTGAACATTGTAAGTTTTAACATAATCAATTTTTGTATGGAATAATATTTCTTCAAAAATAATTTTTAGAAATATATGATCATTCATTAACAATGAAATTTGATGGTGGAGATCTATGGTATCAATTCTTGTGGTTAAAAGAAATTCCAGGTAGTTAAAAGATAGAGATCAAAAAATTCAATGGACAAGGTTTCAATATGTGGAATCTCAAATGGAAGAAATTTTGGTGAATAAATATTAGTGGATCACTCTGGGAAACTGTGCATAAATGGAGGTTGTTGTATGCATATTGCGGAAGTTTCACATTACTTCTGTATATGCACAACTTTAGTATATGTACAACTTCTGTATATGTGCATATACGGAAGTTATACATATATGGAAGATATGCACATATACGAAAGTTGCACATATACAGAGGATATACGCATATATATAGAAGTTGTGCATATACAAAAGATATGCTTGTATACAAAAGTTGTGCATATACAAAAGATATGTGCACATACAGAAGTTATGCATAACTTTAGCCTCTACATATGTGCATATACAGAAGATATGCATAACTTCAACCTCCGTATATATGTAGAATCTGTATATACATAGCCTCTGAATGTTTCCAACTTTCGTATATGCATAGCTTTTATATATGTTCCATATATGCACAACTTCCGTATACGTGCATATCCTCATATATGCCCAACTTTCGTATATGTGCAACTTTTGTATACACATATTACAGAGGTGTCATATTGTTTCTGTATATGCGCGACTTTCGTATATGTGCAACTTTTGTGTACACTTATTACAAAGGTTTCACATTGTTTCTGTATATGCGCAACTTCCGTATATGTGCAACTTTTGTATACACATATTACAAAGGTTTCACACTGTTTCTGTATATGCGTAAATGAATATGTGCATATACAAAAATTACGTATATATGAAGCTTGCAAAGATATAGTGGTTGAAGTTGCGCATAAATTATTTATATTTTCATCTTCCTTATATGCAAAAATTCTGTTTATATGCATTTACCTTATATGTGAAACTTCCATATATGTGCATATATGTAAGCTACGCATATGTCCATAGTCACAGTTCCACCTTCTTTCAGAACTTTTACCTCTGATGACAAAATCACTATAAACTGACAAGGAATTCTCCCTTGGAATTTTCAATATTTCTTCCCATTATTCAATTTCGAACATTATGTTTTGTTTATTTTGTATGAACCCCTTCACCTCCCATGGCTTCAAATAAATTTCTATGTGCCTTGATTCCTCTAATTCAACCGCCCTCCTATATTCACTATTTTGTTCTAATCTCGATTGTACTCAAAAGGCTTTGACAATGGGTTTTCCATTTTCTCTGTTCCTCCTGATATGCCTCCATTTTCTCTGGACTCTGTGTAGAGGCTGATAATGTTGCTACACTACATTCTGACAAAGGAACAAGATGCTGACATTTTGAAAAAATCTTTGTCAAGAGGGAAGTTCGAGTTCCACATGTGCAAGATAGGGGTGGTTGATAATCTCTTTCTTGCTGAGAGGGAGTGTTGAAAAATAGAGCAAGAAATTCTCAATTTGATTTTAGTATTATGTTATTGTGACCTGTAGAATGCATATTTGTGACATGTTTGACGAAATGACTGTCATGGTTGGGCTTGGTTAGTTCAAGTCCTTGATTAAGTTTTTTGTTAGAGGCTTTGTCTTGGTGACATTCATTGTCTAAGAAAGTATCATCAAGTTCCAGGCGGAGGTTTGGAAACTAGCCCTGAAAAAATGGCTTAAATATCGTAGTCTCTGGCACAAAACTTGTTGAAAAAGACTGCAATCTCTCCCTTGCAGGCATTGTGGGAGAAACTATAGGGTTATAGTCACATGCATGCCTTGTTATGGGAGTGACTGAGAGTTTAATTCATTGAAAGGCTAGATTAACTCAAGGGTTAGGCACCAGGAGTGGTGGATTAGCTCCTGGGGGTCCTGTAGCACTTGAGGGAGGTCTTTAAAGTGTTGGTTAGTCGGTTCCACTTCCTTAAATGCACTTAGGTGGTTGAATCATATCATAGTAATTCTTCATAACATGTTAATCCTGGTGGACCTGTTAGCTTTAGTAAATGTGGGAGGAGGGCGTTATAGAATTTTTTTATTCAAGCATAAGCTTGTTTATTTATTTGTCTTGTGTTTACATGCTTATATTTGCCTTTAACTAACAAGAACTTACCTCCCTCCACTTTTTCATGTAAGAAAATTGTGTTATGACTTGTGCAATGAACCACCCAATCATGTTAGACATTGGGTTTTAGTCTTTCTTGATATTGGAGTGCACAATGATGTCACAGGGATAAAACTACATGCGTATTGGGCTTATTAAAGAAGACGCCTTGGCAATTTTTTTATTAGTCAATTCTTTTTGTACGTGATATGTTGCAGGAAAAATGCATGGGGGAGGGTTACTTTGTATCATGACATTTAAGGGTTACTTTGTGTCATGTCTTGTATTAATCCTTAGTGTTGTAGTCGCTGCAACACCATCCAAAATTTTGGCCTGCATCCAATTTCAAATCCTTCCTTAGGTTTTTCCTTGATGTTTGCAAGCGTTTGGGCCCATCCAGTGAGATCGTGTTGAGTCTTTGCACCCTCCTCACTCAACTGTTCAAAGGACGCCTTTTTGCATGTTGGCCACAATGTCATGCTTGAGGTCATGTTTTAGCCATACACAAGGTTTGCCTTTGTCTGTACAAGTTGTGTTCGCTATGTAAACATTCGTCGCACTCACACACGAAGTTGTATTCATTGTTGCACAAGTGTCATCACGATTGTTCAACGATCTATCCCAAGTGTAGTGCTTGTCACTCACATCGTCAATCAATCACATTGAGTGTCTGTTGTCTTGTCATGTTGAGTGTGTGTTTGTGAGGTCATGCATGTACATAGTCACTATTCACACACTTGGTCATTTTGTTGAAGTTTTGTCGACCAAACCATCCTCCAATAGTAGGACATCCACAAAGTTTCATTGCGCACTTTGAGCTCTCAGGGATTATGTATTGCTGCCTAGAATTGTGCAAAGCTTGAGGCTGCCTGCCGGGCAGTCTACACTACACAAACCTAGAATCGACTTGACTGACTATCACCCAGAACAACGCAAAAGTTCCCAACAATCCATTTCAATTTGTGTTACCCGCAAGCACTTTAACCAAGCCTGCAACAGGTCAACTGGAGAGTTTGACCATACAGTGACCTCGGGACTCACTCCCCTAATAAATTGCTTAAAAGATGCAGACCTTGCCCACTCATCTAATTAGGGAAACTGTGTAGATAGGTTAGACAGACACCTAGTACCTATCCATGTCTTCCTTAGGAAATTACGCAGTTTTCTTAGCCAACCGCACAGTCAGCCGACTGGCTGCTCACCCAGAAAACTGTGCAGACTTCATGAACTAGACCCTCTACATCCCAACAGCCTCCTCAACTCAGAAACTACGCAGATGTGTTCAACAGGTCAGCCTTCGAGCAACTGCACAGTTTTTGCCTCCAGCCTTCCCACAACCCACTGCTAGCTCCCCCCAGGAACTGCACAATTTTTGCTGCTAAGCCTCCCTACAACTCGTACTGATTCCCTCTAGAAATTTGCATAACTGTCCTCGAGCTGAGCTAGATCTCACGAACATTCACTATTGATCCGGATTGTCCATCTCAACCTCCTAGTGACTTTTGTGCAATTGTCACCAATAGTGCCTAGAGCCTGCATCCTAGCATGAAACTTGCCTTGTGCATTTTCGTAGCCTTGACATCTCTCCCAGTGACCTGCATCCGAAAACAAACAACATGCATCATGGTGGACTAGGATGTTTATGGATTTGATGTCGTCTCATCATGAGTGATTGCAAATACATGTACATGGATATGACATGACGCGATGATCGATGGGATGAACAAAGAGAGTACATGCAAGGAGATGTGGTCGCGAACAGATGATGCATGCGAGAAGAAACTTTCATGAATAGATGAACATGTCAAGCATGTTAGGGTACAAGCAAAGGAGCAATGTGTACATGCAACATCAAGCGAACACCAATACCATCGGAGACCCTGCACACCTTTCCATGTGGAGGTCAAGCTTTGATACACCAAGATCACATCCATCACTCAACAACACTGTAGATCGACATGGACACCACCACTAGCATGGACATACCAGCATTGTCGTGTTGATTCGTGTCATAAGTCATGTCGGCCACATCACTACTATGGGCCATACTGTGTAAATCAATGTAACGTAACGTGGAAGTCCAAGAGACCCACTTGTAATCTGAAGAATCATGTAAAGTTGAAAAGTCATGAAAGTCAAACAATCATGAGGGAAGTCAAATAATCACAAGGGCTAGTTTTACCCTTGGTTATAAATACCCCTCATTTGTACATGCAATGGACTTTTCACCTTGGCTCCTCCCACATAGCCTTGAGAGTTTGTAGTCTTTTCTTTGAGGAGTGAGTAGTGGCTCTAACGCCCTGCCCACGAGGTTAGCGATGTATGATGTACTGATGTGTCTTGGAACTTTCACTTAATTCAAAACCCTGATAACATGCCAACACATTTTCACACGTGTTGTAACTGTTTGTAATATTAATCTTGAACACTTGTAATGCATGTTGCTTTAACCTGTGTTAAACCACTGAATTCATTCAGTTGCTCTAATACATATAATTATGAAAATGTGTTGTATAAGTTATTCACATTGTCCTACCCATTTTGGTTACCTCCCCGGACATTAGAAAAAACCTTTCATGTAAACTTTTTATAATGGTAGTCGCACTTGCGCGGGCTGTACCACTGGGTGTTGTACGTGTTATCTTCCCTTGTGTGTTGTGATTACCACATCTGTGTGGACTACTCCTTTGAAAGTTGTGCATGTCCTGTTGTGTTGTGTGTCTCTGACAGAGTTGGGAATTCCTCCCTTTCAACTAGAGACTCACTCCCATCCACTCTCTCTACGGTGAAAGAACCTTGACACACGTAACACTAGCACTCACCAGGTACGCGAACCTCGCTATTAAAAGAAAAAGCAGACCACTCTCATGTGCTGAAAAGCAAGAGCTAAGGCAAACATTTAAGATAACAGAAACCGGGCCATCATATCAGATGGGACTCCCACACCAAACGATGTGAGGCCTAGTTGGGACTTCATATGGGGTGATCCCCTGAATGTTGGTAGGTCCATCACTGTCAACACTTAGTTATATATCAAATAATTATATATTCTAAGAAGGGGAATTCTTTGTGAACGTGGTTGGCTTCGTGGCAATGTCATCATCTAAACGATAGCCCTTCATAATCCAATATTTGGTTGCATACATATCCTAGGTAGTGGAGTATCAAATTTTCCATCAATCCATCCCTGGTGTCGAGATAGAAAAGGACCATAGCATAAGACATTTCCTCTATCTCCAAGTATGATCTGTCGAAGTCAAGATAAGTCCCAAGGTCATCTCCTATACATCGAAAGACATCTTCTATCCAATGTTGAAGGGGGAGGTTCGAGAGCTTGAACGATATTGGCCCTGCACCTAACTGTTCTCGCTTTAGGTCAACGAGGGGATTCCACCTTTTCAAACACTTAGGGAACATTTCTATGTTTCATATCTATGCGTATATATAGAAGTTATACATATATGGAGGCCATCTTCTGTATATGAACAATTTCATATATATGTGCATATACATATGTTGCAGAGATACACAATTCAATTTTGTTTATATTTGATTTCCGTATATACTGTATATACAGAAGATGATTTTTTTATACGTGCAACTTTTGTAGATACACACACACACACACACACACATATATATATGGAAGTGTGCATATATATAAGATAGTTTTTGTATATTCACAAGTTTTGTACATGCACAACTTCTATACATGCACCAACTCTCTATTGCATAAAAAATCTCAATGAAATACATATGCTTAGAGAAACACACTAATGTCTCTGAATTATTCACTTGGTTTGAGCTTATTTTCATATATACAAGGCACAACTTTTACTATTAAAACATGCATACATAGAAGATGGATTATGTATATGTACATAGATATGGAAGACATATTTTGTATATGCACACTTCCATATCTATGTGCATATATAGATGATGGCTTCAACATATGTGGATATTCTATATATGCACATATATATATGGAAGTGTGCATATATAGAAGACTGCTTCTATATATGTGCGGTTTCCGTATATCCACACACACACACACACACACACACACACATATGGAAGTGATCTTATATATATACATGCTTCCATATCTATGTGCATGTATAGAAGTTGTGCATATACAAAAGTTGTGCATAGACAAAAACTATCTTCCATATATGCATGCTTCCATATATATGTGTATATATAGAAGATGCACATATAAAAAAAGTCATCTTCTGTATCTAAAATATAAACTGAAACCAAATATAAACAAAATATGACTTTTGTATCTGTGTAACTTCTGTAATTTCACATATATATGAAATTGTGCATATACGGAAGATGACCTCCATATAGTCATAACTTCTATATATACACACGGATATGGAAATCATCTTCCGTATGTGCATACTTATAGATCTATGTTATAGAAGATGCACATATACAAAAGTCACATATTGAAGTTGCGCATATACGAAAGTTATCTTTCATATATGCATGCTTCCATACATATGTGCATATATAAAATATGCACATATATGGAATATGGATTTCTTATATGTGTGGCTTTTGTATATGCACATATATGGAAGTGTGAAAATACAAATTATTCCCTCTGTATATGTTCAACTTTTATATATACACATAGATATGGAAGCATGCATATACAGAAGACGACTTTCGTATATGCACATCTTCTATATATGCACATAGATATGGAAGTCATCTTCCATATATGCACATAGATATTGAATTTATCTTCCATATATGCACACTTCTATATCTATGTGCATATATAAAAGTTGAGAAAATACAGAATATGACTTCTATATATTTGCATATTTTGTATATGCACACACACACACACATATGGAAGAGTGCATATACGGAATATGACTTTCATATATGCACACTTTCATATCTATGTTATAGAAGATGCACATATACACAAGCTATATATCGAAGCTGCACATATATGGAAACTATCTTTCGTATATGCATGATTCCATATATATATATGTTTGTGTGTGTGTGTGTGCATATACAAAATTTGCACATATACAGAAGATGGCTTCTTTATATGTGTGACTTTTGTATATGTACATATGTATGGAAGTGTGTATATACAGATGATGACCTCCATATATGCATAACCTTTATATATACACATAGATATCGAAGTATTCATATACAAAATATGGCTTCCGTGTATGTGCATATTCTATATATGCACATATATATGTGGAAACGTGCATACACGGAAGATGGTTTTCATATATGTGCAACCTCTGTATATGCACATATATGTGGAAGTCATCTTTTGTATATGCATGCTTCCACATCTATGTGCATATACAAAAGTTGTGAATATATGGAAGTCATCTTTCGTATATGTATGTTTCCATATATATATATATATGTGTCTATATACAGAAGTCGTGCATATAGAAAAGTCATTTTCTGCATATACAATATATACAAAAATCAAATAGATATAGAAGGTGACTTCTATATATGTGAAAATTTTATATATTTAGATATAAATGAAATCATGCATTTACAGAAGATGACCTCCATATATGCACAACTTTTATATATACACATAGATATGGAAGCCATCTTGTGTATATGCACACTTCCAGATCTATGTTATAGAAAATGCACACATACAGAAGTCATACTAAAGTTGTGCATATACGGAAGCTATCTTCCGTATATGCACACTTCTATATATATATATATATACAGAAATTGCATGCTATCTTCCATATATACACACTTCCAAATCTATGTTATAGAAGATGCACATATACAGAAGTCATATCAAATTTGCACATATACAGAAACTATCTTCCATATATGCATGCATCCACACACACACACATATATGAAAGCGTGCATATACGGAAGATAACTTCCATATATGCCCAACTTTAGTACGACTTTTGTATATGTGCATCTTCTATAACATAGATCTAGAAGTGTGTATATACAAAATATGACTTCCATATCTCTGTGTATATATAGAAGTTGTGCATATATGGAGGTCATCTTCTGTAAATGCATGATTTCATATATATCTAAATATACAAAAGTTGCACATATATAGAAGTCATCTTCTATATATATTTGATTTTTTTATATTTCTCTATTTGGTCTTCATATCCATAGGAAACCTCCATCCACCATCTCAGAGGATGCTTTAGAGCTTTCCAATATAGGAAAGCAATGAATTTAGGTAAAGATTTACAAGCTTAGAAAATTACTTCCCTTGAAGCTCCATCCATACATAATTATATAAGTTAATTTCAAGGGTGGATTGGTTGAATCTCCAGGAATACCAAATTTCATTTTCCTTGTAAAGTCAAATATTTTCTATAGCACAACTAACAATTTGTTCTTGTTAGATTTGCATTGAAATAGACGACCATTCCTAGCAAGCACAACACCTATTAGGATTGTTTAAAGTTTAGAGACCCAAACTAAATTTTCTTTGTATTCATATACTTTGGGTGCTATTATGAGATGAGGGCCATTTTAAAATCCTTTTAGTGACTGACATGAGCCCCTCCAGATTTCCATGGATGATAGGAATGACAGGTGCTTAACATTTTCTTATAAGAAAGTGTTTAGATATACTAACATCTTTCAAGAGATAGATGATCTAGGGTCGATTGTAATAGTTTGATTACTTCCTTCCAATGTTTTCATAATTTGAGTATGAAAAGACCCCTGACAGACATCTTGGATCAAGGTGTAGGTCCATTAAGAATCACAAATTTTGGAATACCACTTTCTATATGCCCATCACAAGATTTTACATGGCTTTAAATGTTAAAATGATTCCTTAATATAAGGAGATTCTCCCTTTTTCAGGAAACAATGCTATTCATGAACATCTTGGATGCTTAAGTAGGTTGAGTTTCTTTCTCATTTTGTCCATCGAATTATCTTTTTTTTAATATGATTTATACATGTAATAATATTTACAATATTTATTATATTTTTTAAATTTCCTTTTTTTTTTTGTTAGAATCAATTGGTATTGAACTAATAACTCTAACATTATGAATTTTTTTAACAATACACTCAATCATCATTTATGTAAGTCTCTATGAACCATATTTTTTTTATAAAATTTATGAAGAAATATTAACTTAACATATGTTAATACATCCATAAAATAAAATAAATACATAATTATTAAAATAACAATGTTAAAAAACATAGATGAATGAGATTCCAATTCGAGGAAAATTTTATTGATAAAAAAATTAATAAGTTTACTAATTAGGTAGATTTTGGAATAAGTTTTCCAAAATTTCAATTTAATTATCAATAATTATTAGGTGGATGGTTCAAATTTAACCTCCATGGAATATTATAGAATATTCTTAGTAGCATACACAAATTAATGATTGAGACTTATCTCCACAATAGTTATGCTCTTTTTATCCTTTTAATAAAATTAATTACTTAAAAAAATGTGATATGAACAAGTGTCATATCAAATGAGTTACTGTTTTTTGGGCATGTGGTATTGATAAGACATGGTATTGACCCATGATATGATAAGAAAGTCTATTACATATTAAGAATCTCCAAGATAAAGTGGGGGTAAATCTCCATGATTAACAATATTGCTCCATGTTTATGCGCGCGCGCGTGTGTGTGTGTGTGTGTGTATGTTTAGCTTATAAATTAGTTATTTTTGCAATTAATAGTAATAGTAATTTTAAAATAAAGTTATAATTTAGTTATTTTTATGATTTATCATGAAGTAAGTGTTTTGATGTCTCTTTTGGATTGATCTCTATCAACTTTTACCAACCATTTCTAGTATATTAGTTAGTTTGACATTATGTAAAGTTCTTGGTTTGTAATATAGTTTTTAATTAAAATTGTAATGATTTTTTTTGGATTGGAAAATAATGTTTGTGTTCTAATAAAGTAATTAGTGTGCCACAAAAAAAGTAATCTCTTTCCATTTCAATCTATGCATCTAATTGCAATTTGCAAATATTTTACAATCAACTATATATAGATCATGAAGACATGCATGTATATTAAAACAAATACACATGTTCATCACCCAAGAGGAGAAAGTATATATTTTTATACATCTTTCACATTTATATTTGAGTTTTCTAATAAATCCATGAAATTTACTTGATCCATAACTTTAATAACCCTTTAAATGTTTTTCTTTTGTGAATTGACATAGTCAACAACTAGGGTAGGCTTGTACTTGCATGACACGGGGTCAATTCAACTACTACCACTATAAACTTTAGGCACATATCCCCTCACATGGGACACGTGGCTAGTGAAGAGTTTGAACTAGTAATGTCACATGGAGTTCCTTAATAGTGCACCCTATCGCCAACTGATCTACACCCTATGTGATTTTCATAATTGAAGGAGATGTGTGTGAGCTTTGATCCACTTATGTGTGCATGTATCACAAGGATATTTAATATAATTGACCACTACTTTATGGTGCCCCATGGCTTCAAGCTAGGTACTCATGGGAATTGAACCTTGCACAACAGTATAAAAAAATCCTTACCTTCCAACATTGAATCCAATCTCTTTTCACAATAACCTTTTAAATACTAAATTCTAAACAACATCTTAAATAACTAATTCAATTTTTTAAATATTAAACTTTCAAGTTTTTACATAATCAAGATTTTACAAGTAAATGGTGAAGAAGATCGATTTAAATGGTATATTAAATTTTTAAAAATTATATAATAAATATTTGATTTTAATTATAATATAATATTTATATATATATAACCTTTAATCTCTATCGTAATATAATTTCAAATATCCTTTTAAAATTCCTTTAAATTGAAAAAAAACAATATTGTAATCCTTATACTACATAAATATTCTCTTTAATCCTTACTAATTAATTTATAAAAGGAGAGGCATTATAATAATAATTATTATTATTATAGGGTGAGTTTGGGCCTTTGTGGATGAGGTCATGGAACTTGTGGAATTATACCATTTAAGGGATGCACTGGCAAGCCTGCCTAGTGTGATTGGATTTTCAATCGAACAAAGGAAAACGCTGAGAATAGTTGTTAACCTTGTTGCAAATCCTTCTATAATTTTCATGGATGAGCCTAATTTTGGTTTGGACGCTAGGGCGATTACAATTGTTATATGGGTTGTTTGTAGTATAGTAGATATTGAAAGGACAATTGTATGAACTGTTCATAAGCCCAATATTGACATATTTGAAGCTTTTGATGAGATAAAGTAACGTCTAGATTATATGATAACTTATATTGTTTATTTCAGAGTGGTGATTACTGACCTACTATAATGGGTTAAGTTACTCTTGATGAAAAGAGGATAGCAAGTCATTTACTTTGGGCCATTGTGTCAAATTCTCACAAGATTGTTGAATACTTTGAGGTAACTACTTTGCAGAGTCCTTGCAGCTAGAAAAGGAATGGTTTTGAACAAAGTACTATCAACTTAGTGTCTATATGTGGGTTAATTTTCTTAATTTCACCATGTAAATTGCAGGCTATTCCAGAAGTACCAAAAATCAAAGAAAATACAACCCAACTAAATGGATGTTGGAAGTTAGTTCTATTTCTATTAAACATAGTTTGGGGATAGACTTTGTAGAGCATAAAAAAGAAAAATAAAAAATATCCACAAGTAAGCATTAAAGTTTCCAATTTTTTGGCACTATAATCCTTCTTCTTATAATAGCTAGCATTATAACAAGTCTACAAGATACAAATATATCCACTTCAAAGTCACATTCTAACATTTCATTCTTTTTCTTGGACGTGAAGGTGAAATAGAACCTTGGTTAAAGAGCTCAACACTCCATCTCTGAGAGAAAAAATATCTACACTTCACTACTAAGTACTCATAATCATTCTTTGAACAGTTCACATCATGTGTGTAGAAGCAATGGTGGACTTACTAGAAAAGTCCCAATTATAATACTATTAGGTGATTTTCTCTTTATAACGATCTTTTGGAAAGTCGACACAAAGTTGTATGTACTTAAATTTAACTTTGTATGGTATATTAGTACCCAAAACATTTTGTTTGAATAGAAAAATCAACAAAATGTGTGATGTCATTTTGTATGATACAAAATCTTCTTAGAAACTAACAATTAGATTATTGTATATCAAGGACAAAAAAAATGATCTCTTTATTATCGTTGGGGCTTTGTATGGAGCAGTTATATTCTTAGCAGTCAACAACTATTCAAATGTGCAACCTATAGTTTCAGTAGAGAGAATTGTGTTCTACAGAGAAAGGGTTGTAGGAATGTACTATGCATTTCCCTATGCTCTAGCTTAGGTTAGTCCTCTATTATTCTTTCATTTTGTTCTAGACATTCAAAGTATCCATGTGCCAAAGGTTGGGCAATCATAGTATGGGCCTATAGGATTGCTCATCCAAAAGTAAACTTTGGAGTTAAAATCCTTGGGTCAATATGCCCACATCTTCTCACTAGCCCGTATTAGTATTATCCGATGCTAAGGGCACCCTTGGGCTTCGTGGATGGGATTTTTCCTGATTTGGGAAGGTCTTGAAAGGTGTTACCTGAATTCCACTATGTTAACACTATTAAGCTAGAATATGGTAACTATATAATTCTCTTTCTATTTATCTGTTTTTTTGTCACTTATTCGAATATTATAATCAGATAGGATTCTTGTTTATATATGTAATATTCAATGATTATTTTAGCAGGTTATTGAGCTTCCTTAAATATCGTTGAGACAATGGTGATTTGTGAATTTACCTTTGCTGATTAGTTTGATAGAAACCCTACCATATTTTTCTCCAATAGGAAATATAACAGAACTATTGGATGAACTTACCAAAGAAATTTCATATTCTTCCAAAGAGGATATATATATATATTTTTTTTAATATTTATTGGCGACCAACAACAACAAAATATGTTAATAGCCAATTGTGAGTTGCATATTGATCCACATTGATCATAGATGACAAGTCATTTCTAGATGGTTTCCTTATTGCTTGTGCTCTAGATTTTACAAGCATCTCTTCGCATTGGCTTTTCCCTAGATTAGTGGTATGCTTAACCATTACTAAACCATTTTGATTTGCAAATAAAGCTATAGAATAGTAAAACACTATGATTTCTATTCCCAAGATCGGTGCTACCCTCACATTATAAGGACCTAATGAATGCATTCGTACTCCATCCTATGCTACATTTCTAAGCCTTTCTTGCATTATGAGTATGTAATGTTATCACCATCGGTGATTAAATCACATTTCACTATAGCTTTTCATCAAATTAGTTATGTACTAAGTTCTAATGCAGAAACCCCAATCAGGAACTTCTCGTAGCCAGGTATGGCTCTCAAGTCAATGCTTTATTGCTGCAATGAACTCTAAGGCCTTGCTATAATACCCAATCTTAACCAATAATCAAAGAAATTCACAACACCAAACCTTGTTCACAAATTTTGTCAAATAGTTGGTAGGTACCCTCCACTCTCCCACTATTAGTTAGATTTGATGAATGAATTAAACTAATAAATGTGAGCATTTAAACAATTTAGATGACCACCCATAAATTGTTCGTTTGGGTATCCATTTAAGATCCTTCTCGACCATCGATGCTTTTAGGTGAAAATAAACCATCTAATAATGGATGCATCTCCACTACACATTGCATGTCATGTTATTCCTCTATATTGGTAACAATATACAATAATATGTGCAATTAGGAGAAGATACCCATGTCATTGTTTGCTAGTATATTATAGACATGTTTGGAAGAGTGAGAGGACTACTTAATATAAATCCATTGATTAAAACATAGGGTGAACCATTATCATATTATAATAATCTTAGCAATATCATGATCCTCATTAATCTTTTGGAATGATTAAGTTATTTATTGAGTACTTTATGTACCTATTCCTCACTTTACTAAGCTTACTTTTTGCTTAAAGGTAGCACCTATTTTATATGGCTACATTCATTAGGTGAGAAATTAATCATTAAGCGCAACTATCTCATAGGGAATATCCCATTATCTAGTAGTTGTTTAGATTAGGCACATTCATATTTTAACTAAGCAAAATATTATAGGAATCTATTAGTTTTAAATTGTTATAATTTTGTTTAATGTAGTATATAATTATAGCATAACATTATAATTAATATAAAATAGAGTTATCCAATTATAATGATTATATATAAAAAAAATTATGTGATAAGGTTAAAATGTATGTAATGTTATATATGTTTGAAGTAAGGGAAGTAGGAAAATAAGCACAAAAGCACAAAAGTAAAAATTATGTTAGTTTATTGTAATAAAGTAGAAAAATAAGCACATCTTAGCCATTTGTAAATTAGAAATTATTGTTATATTTGATTTGCAAAATTCTAAAATAAAAATAAACTTAATTTCTGTACCTAATGTAATCACTTCCATAAATTCTCAAACAACAACAACTTATAATCCTTAAAACTTATAATCATATTTTAATTGTATTTTAACATTAAAACATTATCATATCTCAATGAATATAACCTTGATATTTATATTAACCTAAACTAGGTTTTTTCTTAAAGTCGTTGCTAATGAATATGAGAGAGGTCTTCCACAAGATGAGAGAGGACGCCAAGTCCAGGATGCCAGATGTCGTTGCACAGACTGCCGTCGTGGAAGCCTATGCCAAGGCCGACAAGCCCAAGGACGCCCTCAAGGTCTTCATGAGAATGCAGGCCGTGGGGTGCTTGGCCAATTCCTATAGCTACTCTGTTCTCATTCAGGGGCTGTGCTAAGGTGGAATGCTTCAGGAGGCAGTAAAATATACGCTTGAGATGCTGGGCTATCGCTGGAAGACCAACGCTGCCACTTATGTCACTTTGGTTGCTTCCTACTTGAGGGCAGAGAAGGCTCCTAGTAAAGCTGAAGAAGAAGGGGTTCGTCGCCGACGACAAGGCAGCTCGGCAGCACATGAAGAGCATGGGTTAGTTCAACAGGGTAGTCATGAATATGCTGTTTGGGCAGTATAAGTAAGTGACAGAAATAATGAAATGCACATATTTCTGAATGATTTTCTGCTCGTAATATTTTTGGCACAATGAATTCCCATCACTCACTTTGAATGAAACTGTGCAGCGAAGAGCATTATTCTTTATAGAGCAGGGGCGGTGCAAGTAATTCCACTTTTTGAATTTTTTCGCAGACTGTTATACTTCCCACCCAATACATGGGTATCCAGAACCTGCAGCAGCTGGCTGTTGGTGTTCCGCAGGACGAAGCAGACTGTACATTAATTACACTAAATCGTGGAGCCTCAAGAGTTGGAGTGATAAAACCGCCGGAAAATGTATGGACATGTGTAATTATACATCCTATGGTATGGCATGGTATAATTTTGACTGGACGCATGAGGGGAAGCCCATATCGGCTCCGAATAATGAACATTTATGCGCCATATGTCATACGCAGGGATTTTTTTGGAGGCAATCAAATCATATGGTATCTTAGACATCCGATCGTGGATCATAGTTGGAGATATGAACTTGACTTTCGATGAAAAAGAAAGCTGGGGCTCCAGGGCCAATGTTGACCCGCTGGAGAATTTATTCAAAGAACTGTTTGATCGAAAATCCCTCAGGGACATTGCACTAGCTATTCTGTGTTCTACCTGGTGAAATGGATGCTCGTGAGGTGATGGAATTGTCCAAAGAATTGACAGATTCCTTGTTGATTCTATCCTCTGTCAGAGACTTAATCAAATTTATTCCTGGGCATTTTTCTCTGATATCTCGGACCATGATGTAATAATTCTGGAAAGGACTGCGGAGCTGGACTTTCCCAAGAGATCCTTCAAATTTAATTCGATGTGGTTAGAGGAGGTGGAATTTCAGAATTTGGTCAAACAATCATGGAATTCTCCTGCAATCCATGCGACAGACAACCCAACAATGAAACTATCGAATAAGCTCTATTCACATAAAAAGGAAGCGAGAGTCTGGATATATAACATGAGAATTTCCCTTTGCAAAGATTTGGCTCTCATAGATGAGGATATTGCTCCTGTGGGAACCGATTTCTCCAGGTTTATTTTCTGACCTACAACAGAGGAAATTGCTGGACCTTGTGAGGAGGAAGGAAAAAATCATTAAATTACAGGAACAGGAATGGGGACAGAAGAGTCATGTAGCATGGGTTAAGGGTGGCAACTGGAACACTGAGTTTTTTCACCAGGCGGCTTCTAAAAGGTACCAATCAAACTCCATCTGGACTATTAAAGATGATGCTGGCAACTCCCATACCTCGGCTTTGGAGATTAGAAGAGAGGATTACAATTTTTTCAGTAAACTATACAAGGAAGACGAGGGCGAATATGTTTCTGAAAAAATGAAATTCGCTAATATGTTTCCTGTTATGGTAAATGAGGAAGACATTTCAACAATGGATAATCCAATTACTAAGGAGGAACTCCTGCAGTCGAATTAGGAAATGGCTAAGGATAAAATCCCTGGGCCTGACGGTTCGACCCATTGAACTTTTCTCTTTATTCTTCGAGCTGATGGAGGAGGATCTGGTAAGTATGGCGGAAGAGATACAGAGTTTCTGGGGGCATTCCAAAGAAAAAGTCCCCGATCTCTTTATCTGATTTCAGGCCTACTTCCTTATGTAATTCCATATATAAAATAATTTCTTAGATACTATCCAATAGAATCAAAACTATTGTTTCATCTCACATTTCTCTGGAGAAGTTTGGGTTTTTGTCAAGAATTCAAGATGCCATTGCAATCCCATAAGAGTGCATCCACTCGGTTAAATCGAAAAAGCTTAAAGTATGTCTAATGAAGATCGATCTCTATAGGGATTTTAACTGTTTGGACTTGGAGTTCCTTTCGATGATTTTATACAAAATAGTCTTTCTGCATAGGCATGTTAAATGGATAATGGCTCGTTTATGTACAATTTTTATAGCAGTTCTCTTCCAAGCCTACATAATTTTTCCAAAATTTTAGGGGTCTTAGACAAGGCTGTGTTTTGTTCCCACTCCTCTTTATTCTGATTATGATTATGGATGCTTTCAGTAAAGGGATAAGGTTCAAAATGACATATGGCTCGATTGTGGGATGAATATACAAGTAGGTTAATGATACTGTTGAGTACAATGATTTCAATACAAAAGAGGAATACTAAAAGTATCCTATATAAAGAATAAGAAGTAATGTGAAAACATGAACTCTATAAGTGAAAACGCAAGAAAACCCTCAGATTCCAGCACAGATAGCCACGAGAGAAGGGAGATGTGCAAAGGGAAAGGATCTAGGGACTGGTCCATGATACACTAGATATACCTCTACAAACATTAGACGCTGAATGAAGGAAACTCAATATTGGATGATGCCCTGAAGAAGAACTATGGGAAGATTTGAAGCTTCTTCTGCATTGTTGCCTAGCTACTATAACTTGCTACTGATGTGTAGGTGATCTTATCGGCTTGATGGTGATGGATTTAGTCTGGTGACATATTTGAGGTTCCTAGGGAGGGGCGTGGGTCTTCTTGCCCACATTCATCTGTAGCTAGAAGAAATGATGTCATCATCCTATTTCTTAGTGTCCCTAGCTGATGGGAGCACTGTAAAGATGGAGGTAATCCACTAAACATGATCTGGCATAGGAAGAGACTGGAGAGTGTGCGTAAAAATTCTGAGGGCCTCTAGATAGTAGCCGTAACAGATTAAGAAAATATTGCAAAAAAAAAAAAAGTTGGAAAATAATTGTTAAATATTGAAAGACACTAATGCCCATATCCACTCATGTTGAAAACCGTAAAGCTCGATTCAACCATGGAGCCACAATATAAAAATAATATTACAGAACACAAAGGGATAGGTCAGTTGGTTCAACCCTTTCTGCTAAGGATTAATGTCCAGGGAGATCGTGGGATCCATTCCCTCTAGTTTTTACAAGGTTAGTAGCTGCCATTTCAGTTGGCAGTTAAGACCACCTTCCATCATGGAACCTAGAGTGAAGGGGGTTGGCGGGGGGAATTTGAAGGGCATTGACAACATACCAGATTCCTCACTCTAACAGTGAGTGGAATTATTCCTCTAGAAAAAAATATGATTGTAGAAGTAACTTGACACAAGCATTCTAAATAAATAAAGTTGAATAAAAGCAGTTGAACTAGAGATGCAATAGATATAAATTTTGAAGAGCGTTGTTTATCAAAATAAATGGATATACAAGCATTACAAGCTGACAGGAAAAAAAAAATGAACTAGAGATGCAATAGATATAAATTTTGAAGAGCGTTGTTTATCAAAATAAATGGATATACAAGCATTACAAGCTGACAGGAAAAAAAAAATCTGAGAAATTGAAACAAGGTAAAAAATCCTTGCTTTACCTGTAATAAGTCATCAAGACAACTTCAAAAAAATATTAAAAAGAAACAATAGATGAATTCTTTTGGTGAGGATTTGCAGGGATTTCTTGAACTCTTAAGCCAAATTCTCTAAAATATTAAGAGGTAAGAATATAAACCATGCAATTTTAGGCAAATTAGGGAAATCCCCAGGGTGATTTAGTCAAGTACAAGGAATTAAAGCCAAAAGATACACACTAAATTTTTAACACGTAAAGAATCAACATCAACATGACCCCAAATCAACACCAATCCCAGTGTAGGTATCAACCTAGAAGAAAATGACTAAAGTACCAACAATAAAACTTTCATGTGTATTTTTTATTGTATCTTTCATTTTTAGCTAGCTTTTTAGCATCTAGTAGTGCTTTGGACACTCCCATAATTTATAGACGTCTGATTGTATTCTCTAGTATTGTTGAACTATTTCTCAGTCCTATGTTAGAAATTAATAAGGTTATTTATTTTATTTCTCATTGTTATTCAACTGGTTTTAGTCATTTATTTTTATAATATATTTGTTTTTCAAAGACTTGGACTAAAGTTGCTTCAATGTGGTTTGTAACATGTTATCTATTTTGATTCCCAAGACAAGAAAGAATGTTGGAGTATAGGGAAGACAATTGTAAGATTTAGACGTTGACACAAAAGCTATATCTCAAAATTGATCAAAGTAAAAATAAAGTAGGTTATGAATAAATTTTTATTGTTAGACAATTTAAGGCACATCCTACCACTTCTTTTGTATAAAAGCATAAGTTGATAATCACCAACGAGTGTCAATTTTTACCCATTAGTCTATTTAATCTTGGGTTGATTGGGTTTATTTCCTTGTACATATCCAATCGGCAGATTGGGCTACAATTTAGTACGATATGTTAATGCATCCTCCTATGATAAAATCTTGGTGTCTTTTTTCAGTCATGGTGATTGAACGGTTAAAGTAAAAAGACAGATAGAAAGTAGAGACTAGGTGGAAACAAAGAACTAAGAAGTCTACATAGAAAAAATTAGAAACAAACATTGAGCATGGAAAGTTAGCATTCAACACATCACATTGAATATTCTCAAAAAATCCAACATGCCTCCACTGATAAACAACTCAGAAAGGAGGATCACCATAAGTAATTTGCAACAATTTAATGCTCAAGGAATGCTCATAATTAGCTTTCAAATTTTAAAAGAAGATACAAATTTTCAAAAATGAGGTCAATAATTGCATACTAGCATATAAACTCATCCAAGCCTGAGCACCCTGGAAGGAGAGACAAATTAGAGTCTTGGACATTAAGACATACAACATTCAAACATATTACAGATAACAACATTAACTGGGTTTGCAGGTACCATCAGAGTAACAAGTATCCAATATAATTATCTGTTCATAAACCAAACTATTTTTCTAAAAATGCATCAAGGTAGTGCAACATAAGCCTGCTCACTTCCTCTAACATGCTTGCTGCACTTAATAGTGCACTTGTTCCACACTGTTACAAGTATAGACACACTTATAATAGCAAAAAAATCTTATAGTAAATAGCAAGCACAACTAAAATTTAGTAATCTAGAATCTAGATCGAGTGAATTAGATTCACCATAAGAGAATCCATGGTGCCTAAAAAGGATCCACGTCGCCAAAAGAAATGGACAAGAAATAGTAGAGAGAAACACATAAACGAGGGTCAATTATATTTACAGTCATCAGAGTGGTTTTTAATGAAATTTCTCATTGATAATGAAAACATCTCCAATAAAAACATCTGAAATAAAGAAAATTAGCTTACCTTCCAACTTCTGAATCAAATTTATTTAACAAAATTTTATTCATATATATGCAATGTAATTCAAAATGGAGTCATTCCATAGCTTTGTCTATTACCGAATCAAATAATTCATTAGAGAACAACTCATGTTACAAGCATCCATGTGGATAACTTAGAGGTTGAAGGAAAATTCACATACAAAAATAAATATTTAATAATAATAAACTAAAAAAATGTATATTTCACTATATTAAAACAACTTTGACATATTTTAATACAACAAAATGTAAATTCAATTATGAAAAAAATTAAGATACATTTTAGTTGAGGTATATGCTCATACTTATTTTGCATCATACCTATTGCAACATAAGAGATATGAATGTTCACAATTTCTCAATATCCATCGCTCGCCATATCTTCTGAAATTACTGTAGAGCAGGTGATGTCATTTGAATAATATCAAAATTAAAGAACATGACTAATGTCCATCTAAACAGATATACCTAAAACATGAAATAGATATTACCCAAACAAAACATTTTTTTGGAACAAACATAGAAATTTATCAACACCTCCCGAGACTAGAACCTAAACAAGCTTTGACATGTATATTTTATTGCACCATTTATTTATTGGCCTATTTACACCTCATGAGTTGGTTAGAAAATGCACAACAAAAGCATAGACTTGAAGATTGCAAAAATAAGAAAATAATAAGATGACTCCATTTAATACCTTGATTCATTGGTAGACATGCCATATAAAAACATATATCATAGGCACTTCCTTTACCTCAAAATGAGAAGCATCAATATAATCTACAGTGTAATTATTTTTCTATAATGCTATATTATATGCAAGTTTTCATCTGGATTATGAGTGGCGGAAATGAATAATAAATAGAGTTATTACTTCTCCAATAACATTGTATATTTATAATATTGACATGGATTTATTGTTGTTTGACACTCTAAATGTATATATTGATTATGGGAGAAGAATTCCTTGGGAACATTAAACATCATGCCTTTAGGTAAATAGTTATTTCTTGCAAATACATTATGGACAAATCAATTACCAGTTACTAGCTACTACTATTTGTACCCTTCTTAATGGAAAAAAATAGATCCACAAGAGACAATAAGACATGTACCATTTAATTTCAAACGAGTTTGAGCAGATTTTGCAGTCATAATTTAAACTAGGTAGCTTAAAACAAAAAATGCAACTAAAGCAACAGATCTGAGCATTCTAATTTTTTTTTCCAATTGCTAGAACATATCTCTGATTCTCAGGGCTACCAACCTCGTAAAATATTGAGATATTCCCAACATGCATTTGCATCATTATGTAGTAGCACTAAATGGACACTTGTAATTACCTATTTTGTTGCATCTAAGGAAGAAAAGCTCTTTGCCAAGTAGAAGAAATTTAGGGCCTTACTCCAGGGACAAAGGGTAGTTTTATCCCTGAACAATGCCCATTAGATACCAAGTATCCTTGTCTGGTCATCCCTTATGATACCAGAAGAAGGGTCATATGGTATATACACCCTAGAACACTGCACCTTGGCTACTAGCATGCTAATATACAAGCACATACTACTAGAAATATGAACATAAAATACATACAACTTCTATTAACTCATAAAAAAAAATAATTGGAGCAATTTTCTAATCACAAGAAAAAGATAAAGTTGTTTGATTACCATGTTACACTTACCCTTCCTTTTATAGACTAAGATGGCACAAAGCCTACAAAATAACCCATCTCCATGGGAATCCAAATTGGAAAAACAAACCCTGAAACTGTGTACCTCGTTGCATCAGATAACTACCTAGCGAAGTGCTCCCACTAGGAGAGGATAATCATACATGCAAGCATGTGCCTCCTACCTAGGATCGTGTGCTCCATCCAATTAGTAGTCAAAAGTTGCTTATATGCTCTATCTAATTTTAGAATAAAAGATAACTGAAGATTAAGTCATAACAATTATAAATCCCAAAATTCCTAACTCCAAAAATAAGGAAACAAAATATCCTAATGCATAAATCTTAATTATGGAACAAAAACTAACAATAGATATGTGCTAAGACCGACACACACATGTTGAATTCGTGCACATGACTCCTCTAACTTATTCCTACATATTTGCAGTGTAGCACCCAAGACAAGCTAGTTCCATGCCCTCATTCACACTAAGGCATGAAAACCAATGTAAAATTGGTTAAGCACACCATCTCTAGTGGAGGAAGGCCAATGCTGAAGAAATCACAGGTAAAACTAGCAAGTATAAGGTGAGTTCACAACACACATAGAAAGACTCTTCCACATGTTAATTTTCTCCACACCATGAAACGTTAATGTATCATCACCATGTGGATATCCTTCAACTTGAATATCATGCAGAAAAGATCTAAATTTGTTTACTCGCATCCCTAAAGCATACTGAAAGGAATCTTCTAAGTTATAATACATGAATAAGTAACTTGGTCCTAGCTAGGTCATCTACAACAAGTATGTTTAAACAACATTTGACCCTCGGAAAAAATGCATTAGAAGAATGCTTGAAATGTTCATGACATTTATGCACATTATCATTTAGTCAAAAATATCGGGAGAATAGGATATACATGACTTAGAAAAGGAAAAATGAATCTTTACAACTAAAAGTTGGTCCATGTTTGCACAAAAAACACAATTTGTTACCTAAGCATGTGGTCTTCATTGTTAGTTGAAACAAAATATTTAGAGCAAGATAGACAACAATATAACAGTGGAAAACAAATAAACAGAACTAGAGTATGGAAATAGCAATAGTAAGAAAATATTCAAAATAGAAATCAGACTTAACTCTTCAAGGGGGTAACCTCAACCTAAGGAGATCTCGAAATACAATATTCTTCTCTTGGCACTTGATAAAATCCTTCTACTACTATATATTTCTAACTGATCAAAACCCTAACCACCAAATGGACCTCCATTTAATATGCCACAACCAACAACTAGTGGACCTTCTTTAACAAGATCAACTTACATTTATTGATCTTTTACTCTATTACCTTGTGGGCCTAATACATTAAGTAACAACCTATTCTCATAGCAAGGGGAGTTAGGGTGGGACCCCACCATGACCTCCTCCTTACAAAGAAGTGTTATCCTCAAAGCTAGAAAAGAAAAAATTGGTAGAAAATCTCTATTGGTTACCATGTAGCATCTCTAGGCCGTGTATCCTTCCATTAGATCAAGGCTTCCAAGGTATTGCATTGGTGTATACAACACTTGCATTTGTCCAAAAAGGCCTTGAGATGCAACCAAATGGAACCATTCTCATCCAGTTCGAGAAGTTAGATTGAACTCTGCAATTGGACCCAACCCCTTTCTTCAAGCAAGACACATGAAAAAATGGATGGAGCTCAAAATCGCTGGGAAAATCCAATTTGTAAACCACCGAGACATTACATTTGAGTATCTTATAGTGCAGAAAACATTGGTGTTAATTTCTAATGGCTCTTCTCCTTCAGTGATATCTTCTTATAGGGTTGGAGATGCAGGAACACCTTATCCCCTTATTCAAAGTGGCATTCAAAGGCATGTTAATCAACATGTTGTTTCATTTTGTTTTGGGCCAACAATAAATTATCCTTGAGGGTACAAGGAATGTTAACCTGAGCTAGCAAGCTTTTTTCCACCTTCTAAAGCCTAGAGAAGAATGGTAAGTAGAAGAACATTGATGGGACATTTTGTCCATAGATTACCTCAAAGGGAGTCATTTGAGTACCACACCAATAGGTGGTATTGTACCACCATTCAGTTAAGGATAACCACCAGACCCATTAGATATATCGATCCAAGAAAAAACAATGTAAATAAGCTTCCAAACACTTGTTGAATGCTTCTATATGACCATCTGTTTTGCAGTGATACGTCATGTTGAGATTCAAATCAATACCTTGAATCTAAAATAATTCCTATGATAAACTGCTAGGGAAGGTGGAGACATGAGTAATCGATTTGGCCATGCCATTGAGTTTAAAAATATTTTCCATGAAGATTTGTGCTACAGTGGAGGCCTTGAATGGGTGTTGTAAGGCACAAAAGTGAGCATATTTAAAAAGCCAATAAAAAACTACCATGATAATTTATTTCCTAATTTTAATAATCCCACAATGAAGTCCATAGAAATGTTAGTCCACACAAAGGCTAGAATGGGTAAAGGTTGTAATGCTCCTATAGGCTTCATCATCTCCCCTTTATGCCATTGGAAAATGTCATATTCAACTATAAAGATGTGGATGTTCATCTTCGCGCCTTTTGAAAAGAGTGAACACTTATCCTTTCATATGTTTTTTGAAATTTAGAGTGACCTATTATGGTAGAGGAATGATATTCAAATAACACTATATATTTAAATATTAAATCCAAAACAAAAAAATACACCCTTGATAGCCTATGTCATCATTCTTCCAAGTGTAGCCTAGATGTGCATGTGGGTCATCCTATCACTAGTGGATCATGTACACTATATTGGCATCTACTGAACATTATTTATGAACCTCCTTCACTCGGGATTTTTCCTCTACAAACTTCTTAGAAATATTTCAAGTTGTGATAATATTTCTAGGGATAAATAGGTGATATGAAAGGTAGAAAGAGTGGAATCTAATCAAATTTATAGGCATATAATTCTTCTGGAAGAGTTGAAATCGAGAAACATTTCATAAAGGCAAATAATAAATTGTTGGGAGAATTAATAACTTTTGGATCAGAATTGGTTGTGTAGATCCCAATAATGATAGGACACTTTCATGAAAGATGTCAATTTTTCCTAAACTGCAGAGTAACGAGTCAAATTGGTTTAGGAACCCCCTTTTGAGTCTTAAATACTATTTTTTATACTTGTTGGAAACTACAAAAGGGAACTTTAAATCTAACTTCAAAATGCAAAAATGCAAAGTGACAAAGCACAAAAAACCTGAACTTGACATGAGAACACAAATTTGTCACACAAGTAAACCCCTCAAATCGATCCATACTGATCGAAAAATCATGCAACCCTACAATTAAGAAGCACCTTTTCCCTGAACATAAATCATATTCATGGTTACAACTTCTGGAACACTTAATAGTCAAGATCCATGCACAAATATTATTTTTTATTTATTAAAAAGCTAAATAAAATATCATCAAACGATGAATTTTCATTTTTTCTGGCTACCTAGAAGCTTCGACATATAATGCTCATGCATCCTATCAAATTCATGTTAATAATGGATCCTCTTTTGTACTTGTTTTCAAGTCTGTTCTTTTTGGTAGGACAACATGATGACATCTCTTTCTCTCATAATTTGACATCACATATGTTATTCAGAAATATATAAAATCAGAGAATGAGAACCAAAGAATACATGTTTTCCAAATAGCTAGTTTCTGGAATTCATAAACAATAGTTGGAAGGACTAGATAATAACATTAGAGGAACTAACCACAAGAGACAAGCCATGCCTGTGAAAGTGGGAATTTTAAAAGCCTTTTCCAGTGTTTAAATCCCCCAAAAAATGGCTTGCATACTCCCAAAAGGAGGCCAAATGACTGTCATGGTTGTTTACCTGAGGTTGGTCAAAGACCCAACAATGTAAGTAATGTGACACATTTTGATCGAGGTGAATGCTCACTACTATAGTGCAAGCTGAAGGAAGTATTATGAAAAAAATAACATGAACAAGATCCTATAACTTATCAGATATAACTAATTTATAATGTAGATGGGAATTATATCCTCTAAGATTAATTTGGAAAGCATTAGCAAATCAGTTACGAATGTACTTTGTCCAATTATATTTTACACGCCATAAATAATGTTAACAACTAGGTGCAAAAAACTTGGCAATAATGTAGTAGCTACAAGAGAGAGAATTCGAAAGTAATTGTCATGATCAAACTAACTGCTTGAAGGAGCTTCCTCTTCAGATCAAACTCCTTATGGTGTAAGAGCCACTTGAACACCCTTCTTGTGTTTCAAGGGAGCACTTTCATCATGCTTCCCCTAATCTTTAGAATAGATTCAGAAGGTCAAACACATCTTTTGATAGTTTGATATCTGAAATGCAACAACTTAAAGGTCATCTCCATCAACTTTTGTTGATGAGGTAAGTGGCACATAAAATATGACACAACTGGAGAAGGTGGAAAGAATGTGGGCCATAATTGAAATCCTTAAAGACTCTAAAGGGAGAATAAGGAGTTCCAACGTATGTGGAAAAAAATTATGCTACAGCATCGGTCAGACCACTAAAAAGGATTGGATGAAGAAAAAGGACTATGAAAACTTTTCTTCCAATTTTTAAAAAGGTTTCAGTTCATCTCTAAACTTAAATTCTTTATCCATAGTTTATTACATTACTGAACCTTTGTATATACTATAATGAAACAACATGTTTAACTATCCTATATATGAGGCTAAACATATCAAACTATCAACATTTTTCTGGAAAAATGTATTACTAATCAAGAATTCGTTGCACTTAAACGTATGGCTGTGGAATTTTTGTATTTCATGTATGGTTAATGTAAATATCCCTAATGCAGAACTTGCCATATAGAGATTAAATATTGTAGTATACAAGCAAGTCTTTTTAGGCATATTAAATCTTAATAAGATAATCAGGTGTTGTAGTGGCTACAACCACCCTCCAAAATTTTTCCTTTCCTTTGTTTTGGAGCCTCCCTCCTTAAATCTTAGTAGCTTGTCTTGTGTTTCCCAGGTACTTGTGTTTTCATTGAGTTTTATCTTTTTCTTTACAACTTGTATTTTCTTACCTTCTTTGTTGTCTAGCCACAAGACGGCCCCGTGACTTGGTTGAAACTAGTTCTTGTGTTGCCTTGGAAATCTGCACAATCCTAGAGGTCAACCTTCCTTGCTCTCAGGAATTGCATAGTGCAACCTAGCAATGAGCTTCAGCACCAGAATTGTGCAGACCCAGTTGGTAGCTTGTCTTTAGCTGGGAAACTGCTCATAGCAGTCCAAGCCAACAAGTGAGCCTTCAACTCTAAAATTGTGAAGAGCTAGCTGATAGCCAACCTTTTAGTCCAGGAATTGCGTAGGCCAAACACATAGTGAGCAATCAAATCTAGAATTGCGCAGAGACAGCCGACAACCTACCTTCAACTGGGAAATTACGTAGAGCTTGAGCGGCAGCCTAGAGCCACTCAACCCAGAAATTGTGCAGAGCGATATTGTGCTCATAAACTATCAGTTAATGAACCAGAGAGTTGTCCAGTCCTCCCCAGAACTACACAATATTTCAGGGCAGTGCATGGCAATGTTCCCGAAAAGAAAGAAGCTAAGAGGAAAATCATCCCTTGGAAGTAGGGAATCTACTATTAACTTCTCGAAGGTGACACATTTCCATCTTTATAAGTTTCTATCAAGTTTCGTTGTTGTTCTTGATCTCAAGCATACATGTCATGAACTCCATTTTCTCAAACCTATGTAATGGACGCCTCTAGAGCTCACTTACACATTCAGTTGTCAAGTTCTAGCTTCCCTAGGATATCAAGGAGCCTTCAGAGCATTGTCATTGATTTTGGGGTGAGTTTTTCTTTTATTACTTTTTGCTACTTTTTTGTGGATTTTGTTTATTTAGTTTGTGAGAGTGTTGTTTCACTCATTTTGTTGAACGACTGTTGGATTTTTAACTTGTTTTAGCTTGTAGAAGTGTTGTTTCAAGTTATACATTGCCTTCCCTAAGCCGCATGCGTTTTCCCGTTTTTGTACCAATAGTCATCGATGCG
Source organism: Pinus taeda (assembly GCA_000404065.3). NCBI lineage: Eukaryota > Viridiplantae > Streptophyta > Pinopsida > Pinales > Pinaceae > Pinus > Pinus taeda. The sequence goes on along the minus strand of APFE031610825.1, from coordinate 22,438 downwards.
GTGACTCCCTTTGCATGCTTTGTGTTCCTTTAGTTTGATCCATTGTTGCACTTGTCTTACATGCATACATCTACACTTAGTCAGATCTACACTCATCCTTACATCATCCTTCAGATATTCTTGTTTGCACACTCCCCATGGACAGATCTGGGCTCCACCTGACTGGGTCTCACATTTACTTGCATTCATTGCATAATCTGGAAGCTCAAGGCCTTTGCCTTGGCTTCTGGAATTGCATAGAGGCTATCTTGGGCTAGCTCCAACTGCGCACTGCGCAGTTCTAGGAGTCAGTCTCCTAACTTGGTCACTTAGACAATGCAATGTGCAGTCTCTCCTAGGCCATGTCCCAGACTGAACTACACATTGCGTAGTTCTAGTCAACATGCTTCCACACTGACTATCGGTGTGCAATGCGCAGTTACACAGTCAGTCAGTCACCCCTTGTTAGTCAAACTGCACATTTCCTCTCATTAGATGCCCTGACTACTACTTGATCATGCTGTAAAGTTATATTTGTAAGAGCTAATGTTTGATTTCCATGAGTGTCCTTCTGTCCCATAGGTACCACACTCGTGAAGCGCTTCTATCCAACAATCATTGTACCATGGCACTAAAAAAAGATGCTTCAAGAGAGACCATTGAAAGTAGTACAGGGGAAGTAGTTGAGAAAGCACCAATTTACTTTCAAATATATGCAGATGCCTAGCTGTTTATAGAAAAGGAATCAACACTAACATGGCAGCAAAACCAATAGTAGTGGAAGAAGGCAGTAAGTCAGTATAGGATCAGGGAAAGAGGAAATTGCTGACATAACAGAGGGAGGAAAAAGTTGTAGAGCGAAAGCGCATTCAGTTTTCATGCCGACAACTTTGATAGCAGAAGCAAAAGGAAGAACATGACACATATGACAGAGTAGAGGAAGAGAAAAGAGTAGAGCTTGTAGGTAGCAAAATTGAGATTGCAGCAAGTAGAACGAGAGTTGAAGGAAGAACGAGAGTTGAGAATATGAAACAGGAAGAAGAATAAAGGCAAGGTGCAATGATAGAGAAACTATGCTAATACAGGTTGATGAGCTGGAATAATCAACTGCGAAAGAAGAGAGTGAACAGGTGCAGATTCCCTAACCAAAGCTAAGCACAAGAACCAAGTCCGTCTAGAGGTCAACAGGTACATGGAGCAGTCGATGCGTGAGGGCATGAGTGATGATTTTCAGCTGAGCACAGACAAGATGCAGAAGTATGTTAGTGGTCCAACCATCATCAGAACAATGTTGTGTAGGTTTCAGGACAAGATAGACACAAGTTATAAGGCCACATGCCTTGATGCCATGGAGGCAAGAGTCCACTTTCAGTAAGACAAGATCAAGACATCACAACATAGCACCAATGTAAAGAGAAGTCACTATATAATGTAAAGGGTCATGAGGGTAGACAAAGAGTCACAAAGGGGAATGTCAAGGGTCATCCCACCCTTTTCTATAAATAGAACCTCATAACTCATAGAACAGGATTTTGGGAGCCATGATTTTGGCTAGGAATTTCTTAGAGAAGGCTTGGAGAGTATTGTGATGAGCCTTGGCTTCTCCACAATGTAAAGCGAGTACATCTCTTTGGAGGAGTAGGCAGTGTTGATTGTAATGTTCCACTATTGGGGTCAGTGGCTGTCATGGTGTATGTATGGATGGAACTTTCACTTAATAATATAATTGAGCCAACACATTTTCATGCAATTTTTATTGTAGTTTGACTATTTTGGTTACTTTAGCAATGTATGATATTTCATTTACACATTTGTGTATAAACTATTTTGTATATGATTGTACGAATCTTGTTGAAGACGTGTTGTTGTATTAATCCATCACTTTGGATTGTGGACAATTTCACTTCCAGCCTGTGATGTCATTAAGATCGTGTGTTCCTTTTAGGTTGCGTACTATTACAGGCTTTGAAGGGACACACTTCCTTTTCCCATCTGTGTGTTAGAACCCCCATGCATCTCACTTGACTCACTGCAAGGTAACTCACTTTCTTCCGACAAAGTTATTCTACTTACCTTCGCGTGCTAGCAAAATTAAGGCACTAATGTAATACCCACTGTTGGGACTCCTACTACAAATAGCCTTAGGTCTAGTGATGCAGGAGCATTTTTCTCTCAGGCCAAAACAAACATATAACTCAAGCATGGGTCTTGACATTTGTCCAAATGGGACTTGTCATTGTAAATATTTATTTTCCAATGTTTTAAGAGGTAGTTTAGAAAGAAATAGGTAAAGATCATATGTAGTCGAATTTGGACCATAGTGGTAGATTTAGAATGGGATTCTAGGAATCTTGTTGAGTCATTTTAGGATCTATAGAAATCTTAGGAGATCTTGAAGATATTTTGGATCTAGGATAAGATTTTAGAAGTAAGGTTTGGATCTGAAATAAATTGAAGTTCAAGAGTTTATTTGTAAATGAATTATAAGTCTCGAAGGAATATAGAGAGGAGATGAGCGGCAAGTGTGTGAGAGCATGATGATATAGATAGGAGGACAATTTAATGTAGAAAATCATGCCAAGTATCGTATATACATATTGATTAATGAAAGGAAGTTTTTTTCCATTGTCTCTATGGATATTTAACTATTGAATTCCAGTTTGTATGCCTGTCTCAAATCATAATAGGTTGTCTGAGGATTTTTGTTTTATTATTTTTACTCTTTGAAGGGGATTCAACCAATGCATTGATGGTTTAAGCGCAACGTTCACTGCTAAATGTGATGAAAGGGGAATCAAGCCTGGAGAGAAGATGGATTGGTGATTGGGAAAAGTGCCTTACAAGAAACCTGAGTGTAATTTCTCACGATTTTTCCATCCGAGTTGCAGAGGCATAGATTAGTGCCATCGATTGTTTGAAGAAGGATTGGAACACTATTTGCAGAGGTCATAGGGTTGGATTAGTCTCATAGGATTGGAAGTTGTACTACGATTTGAATATACCCTTAGAACTTGTGGAGAGACAGAGTATAGACTACAATGCGCCATGGTCTGACTGTCAAAATCATTAAAGGGGAATAGTTGAAATGGAATCGCTCCACTGTGAGCAAAGTTCTGGTAAGTTAAAAGGAATATTGCGCTAGTTATTAATGTGAATAGTCGATTCAACAAGGGATTCCGTGCTGGAGACCGTTCAATCAGGATTGATGAAGAGTTTGTGATGGTCTTCTCGTAGATGGGCATCAAGGGTTGTCCTGGAAGGCTAGAGGGCAGATCCCAGATTGGACTATTGTGTTTTTTCTTAGGAATTCGTAGCTGCTATACAAATCAGAAGCGTGGTTTCATGTAGATGGAATAAGGATGGCCAATTCATCTATAGAGGTTGGCACACTTTTGTGGATAAAATAAAATGTCTTGATTTTGATGGGCTATTGAATTTTTACGATCAGAGACTTCTGTAATATTTTATGATGAAGAAATGGACTAATGAATTAGGTTTCCCGAGGTCTGTAGGTTGCATTGTCCAATGAAATGTTGTGTTGGGAAACAGAGACGCTGAAATGCGTTGGGAAATCCTGTAATTTAAATATTGATCGGATTTTGAAGGTATGGCATTTTTGTGTTTGCTGTAAATTCCAATAGATGATAAATTAAATTTAATGTAGGGTTGTTGAGCCAGATCAATCGATATTTAAACCACTATCAAAACAACTGTAGTGATTGTAGAATTTAATCCAAGCTTTGCATCATTTGGTATTAGAGAAGGTTGTTGAGGCTCGTTGATGTGAGCTCGATGATTTGCATGGGAATTTGACCTGAGAACAATCATTTGTGGATTTGAAGAGGCTTGAGTTGTGTTGAAAGATATTTCGGATCCATTTATGTTGTAAAGGGTCACCTGGTGCCGGTTATGTTGGTTGCAGAGAGTTTTTTTAAGTACGGTGGATGGTGAGAGGGAGGCTTGTGCGCTACAAGAAAGATTGGATTAATGGATTCAATGCCATCATTACAATATTTTCCCCTGCCACTTATATTTTCTTCGCTTCAGCCCTACCTATGATAGCCTTTGGAGAGAAGCTCCAGAGAGAAATAGATGGAAGACTAAATGTTGTGCATATGCTTGCATCAACTGCAATATGTGAATCATTCATTCAATTTTTGGAAGAGAGTCCTTGTTAATTTTAGGAGTGGCAGAGCGTACTGTATTTATGTACAAGTATATGTATGAGTTCGCTAAGAAGAGAATAGAGATTGGACATAATCTCTTCTTAGCATGGACAGGTTGGTTATATGTGTGGACAGGGATTATGTTAGTACTTATGGGGATCGAAAATGCAAGTGATCTGATAAACAGATTCACGAAAGTAGTGCAAGAGCTCTTTTGGAATGTTCATTGCCATGCTATTCATGAAGGGAGCAATTAAGGGAGTCGTGGAAGAATTATGCATACTAGATGAGAAATAATTCTAGCAGCGCGTCTGATGATTTTATGTTAATTACAGGTGGCAACAACTATATATTGAAAGAGTACGTAGGGGAAGCATGCTAGTTCAGAACCTGAGATATTCATTGATATGACAATGGATCATGGCTTATAAGCATGACACAAGAGAAGTTTCTAGAGAACAATCCAACCAAGCAATATATCGATTAAAGAGGATGAAAGTTTGTTTAATGATTAGCAGCAATTGAATGGGTGAAAAGTTTGGCACACGACTACAACAGTAAGACTGTAGGAATAAATTTTGGAAGTTCTTAGAGTGTAGTAGGATCTTATTCCAACCAAGTTTTGGAATAGACAAGAACAAAAGAATCTTTAAAAGAAGTGAGTATAGCAACCAGAGAGGAGAGCAGGAGTGCTGAGTACAAGTTCCGATAAAGAGAGGACTTGGAAACCAAGCAGGGGAGAAGCTTGGTGAGAGATCAACTTAGTAGGAAGTTGATTGGGTTCAGGTACAAAAGATCACACAGAGGAGGAACTTTACAACAAGGAAGCTGTGATTTTCTAGCTGAGGTTGGAAAGAGAAAAGAAGCTTGAGGAGAGGGCAAGATCAAAAGAAGGTTCTAGAAAGAATCTTTGAAGTTTCCAGCAGTCCAAGTCCAAAGGAGATTGCTTAGTGAGGTAATTGTAGCAGGTTGGAATAGACTTGCTATTGCAGAGGTTTAGTGAACAAGGAAAAGTTCACACAGAAGAAAATGTGAATATGGAAAGTCATGTGGAAGGCTCAAAAGAAGGATACATGATGAAGAAGAAGGGTGCTAAAGAAATTTTCAAGAAACAGATGAGTCAAGAGGAGCTTGACAAGGAGATTGTTGAGTTAAAAGAACAACTCGATGTATTAAGGATGCTACTAGAGGAAAACCAAAGACAAGGTTGGGTCTTGAGGAAAAATACAGTGAAGTGGCCTAAGTTACAGAGAAGGCTACAATAGAGGCAAGTGAAGTCATTGGTGAAAAAACTCAGAGAAGATGAGCTGGAAATGGAAGTTTCCATTTGTGAAGCAGAACAGGGTGAAGATGAAAAATGGAGATCAGTTAAAGATCTCATGAACTATTGGGATAGTTCAAGGCAGCATGAGGAAATGCGGACAAAGGTAGCAGAAAAGGCTATAAAGCCTTATATTTTTGAATCTAATAATTGATGTGTTTGCAGGCTTTGCAGAGGATGGGCAGTGTTTTGAAGCTGCCATAAAAATTGATGAAAGTCTGGATGAAAAGAAGGATGAAGAGTACCTCTCAGAAGATAAAAATTATGAAGCAAAGTATGATGGAGGATGCCTCCTGAATGAGGAAACCATTGACTTGTTGCAATAGAAAGAACTCATTGATGAATTGATATTTGGAACTGTTAAAAAATAGGGACAATTCCTTGTGGAAGAAGGAGATGAAGTTCAGCCTGAAGAGATGATATGTGAAACATCAGTTGAGGCTGTTGAGCCTTACATTTTAAAAACTGACAATTGGTGTATAAATACAAGGATTATAAGTGCCAAAGAAGGATAGTTATCAAACACTGTTACACAACATGGAGTTGATGAAGTATTGCTTTTTGAAAGTGTAAGGAGAGAACAAAAACTATTCTATGGAGATAACTGAAACGAAATTGTCTATGGAAGACAATTAGATTGAAGAACAATCACTGAACAATAGTGACCATATAAAGGATGAAGCTAGAAATGAAGAGCATTGTGATAAAATGCTTGCTAAATGTGAAGAGGAGATTGAATTGTTGGAGAAGTTGCTAGGAGAATGTGGCAATAGAAAAGAAATGGTTACAACAGTACCTGAAAGTAGAAGAGAGTCTCTAATAGTCATGGAGATAGAAGAATGTTTTAATTTACAAACCAATAATTTGTTTGCAGGTACAGTGAATAGCATTAATGAGTATGATGCTGTGATCAAAGATATTGAATAGAAGTTGTTTGGAGATGAGATAAAATTTCAGAAGCAACAAGAGGGTAAGGATGTAAGGGTGGTAGTAAGAATCTAGCAGCTCCAAAGTGAAGGTAACCAACATCAGGTTAAAGATAAACTTGAAGAAGATAACAATTATGAAATTTTTATAAAAGAAGAAGTTTAGTTACAAATGTATAGTATTTGTCAGCTAGAGGATGAACTGGATAAATAAATTGATGGGATATGGAAATTAATGGTGAATAATTTCAAAGGAATGCACAACAAGAAAAATCTAACAGTTAGTTTGTTATACTTATTGACTGAGACGAATTTTGTAGGAAAAGAAAAAGGAAAGCTACAGTATAAAGTGTGGAAACCTGGAGAAATGAAAAAGACAGCAATAACAACAAAGAAGGAAGCATTAAGGATAATGGAAGTAATAAGGTACAACAGAGCTTATGAAAGGCTACAAACAAAAGTTTGGGACACTGGAGGTTTTTATCAGCATATGCAATTACATGATCAGGAGATTATGAATGTTTTCTACTTTGGGAGTCTGATGCAGGAGCATTTTTCTCTCAAGCCAAAACCAACATATATCTCAAGCCTGGGTATTGTCATTTGTCTAAATGGGACTTGTCAATCTAAATATTTATTTTCGTATGTTTTAAGACGTAGTTTAGAAATAAATGAGTAAAGATCAGATGTAATCGAATTTGGACCATAATGGTAAATTTAGAATGGGAATCTAGGAGTCTTGTTGAGTCAATTTAGGATCTGTAGAAATCTTAGGAGATCTTGAAGATATTTTGGATCTAGGATAATTTTTAGAGTAATGTTTGGATTTGAACTAAATTGAGGTTTAGGAGTTTATTTGTATATGAATTATAAGTCTCGAAGGCATATAGAGAGGAGAGGAGAGGTAAGTGTGTGAGAGTGTGATGATATAGATAGGAGGCCAATTTAATGTAGAAATCAGGCCAAGTATTGTATATACATATTGATTAATGAAATGAAGTTTTTTTCCATTGTCTCTATGGATATTTAACTGTTGAATTACATTTTGTATGCCTATCTCAAATCACAATATGCTGTTTGAGGATTTGTTATTTTATTCTTTTTACGCTTTGAAGGGGATTCAATGAATGCAATGATGGTTTAAGCGCATGGTTCACTGTTGGATGCAATGAAAGGGGAATCAAACCTGGAGAGAAGATGGATCGCTGATTGGCAAAAGTGCCTTACAAGAAACCTGAGTGTAATTTCTCACAATTTTGCCATTCGAGTTGCAGAGGCGTCAACTAGTGCCATCGATTGTTTGAACAAGGATTGGAACACTGTTTGTAGAGGTCATAGGGTTGGATTAGTCTCATAGGATTGGAAGCTGTACTGTGATTTTAATCTACCCTCAGAATGTGTGGAGAGATAGAGTATAGATTGCAATGCACCACAGTCTGACTGTTGAAATCATTAAAAGGGAACAATTGAAATGGAATCGCTCCACTGTGAACAAAGTTATGGTAAGTTAAAGGAATATTGAGCTAGTTGTTAATGTGAATAATCTATTCAACAAGGGATTCTGTGTTGGAGACCATTCGATCAGGACTCGTGAAGAGTTTACGATGGTGTTCTCGTAGATGGGCATTAAGGGTTGTCCTGGAAGGCCAGAGGGCAGATCCTAGATCCGTGATCCATCAGACAATGAAAATCATGGTGGAATTTTTATATAATTAGAATCAAGTGTTGAGCATGTTGTTGGATTGGACTGTTGTGTTTTTTTCTTAGGGAGCATGGTTGCATGTAGATGGCATAAGCATGGCTAACACATCTATAGAGGTTGGCAGGCTTTTGTGGAGAAAATCGAATGTCTTGGTTTTGATGGGCTAGTGAAATTTTTACGGTCAGAGACTTCTGTAATATTTTATGATGAAGAAATGGACTAATGAATTAGGTTTCCCAAAGGCCTGTAGGTTGCATTGTCCAATGAAATGCTGTGTTTGGAAACAAAGAAGTTGAAATGAGTTGGGAAATCCTGTAATATAAATATTGATCAGATTCTGAAGGTATGGCGTTTTTGTATTTGCTATACATTCCAATAGATGATAAATTAAATTTAATGTAGGGTTGTTGAGCCAGAGCAGTCGAGATTTAAACTATTGTCAAGATAGCCGTAGTGATTGTAGAACTTGATCCAAGCTCTGCATCATCTAGTTGGGACTTCTTACTAGGGATATCCCTTGACATGTTGGCGGGTCCAGCACTGTCAATATTTTTGGTGCTAGAAGATGGGACAGATGACAAGCCAAGTCCTTAAAGTTTGTTCTGAATCTCTGCACATCATCCATGACTTACATTACAATCATACCTCCGACATATTTTTATCATGCATATGATGTCGAAGTGTCAGAGGATGTTATTAATGACTTGTCATGACTTAAGTTTGATGGTGAAGGAAAAACAACCCTACTAAGGCACAAAGTTACCTTTATAGGCTTCTGTCACATGAATGAAGTCCCCTCAGACAACATTTCCTGTGGGATGTTCACTTACACGTTCGAAAGGAACATCAAGCAATGGTGTCGCACATTGGTTGCAACCTCCATTCACTCTTATGATCATATGCTTGATGATTTATTCCATTCTTTCTATCATTATGCCGATCAAGCAATCAATTTTTTTTTTTTTAAATTAGGGAAAGCACCTGATGAATGTCTTTGGAAATTTTGGGAGAACTTCCAAAATCTTGCTTCTCATTTCCCTGAAGATGACATTGATTGGAAATTTCTTGATGAAAGGCTTAAGTATCTTCTTCACATATCTGAAAATCCTCATGTGTTAGAATCATTCGAACCCCTCCCAACATACCTCGGTGTTAGAGTTGCCAAATCTAAGATGGGCATGGTCGCTATCATAGGTGACTCACCGTCCGCTCCTTATCAAATAGATCTAGCTTTGCAGGACAAGGTGGGATAAGTTGTGAACCCATACGTTGAACCGTCACATACTCCCACTCCACCCACTCTGGATATATATGCAGATTTGGACTACAAGCCAATCAATTTTCACATGAACTTGCTGCCTAAACGTCCATCCTCTCGTTCTGTTGATCCTTTGTATGTTGGTGTCTTGTGTTCATCCATTTCGAACTCTGCATGTGAGTTTTCACGAGGATCAAGTTGTCGATAGAGTTGATGTTAAGAAGCCAACTTGCATTGTCATATTTGATGAGTATGTGTGGGAATATGAAGAACTCGCAGTGAAGGATGACTTTTTTTTGTCTGCACGTTATCTGCTCTATCCTAACATCTTATATGATCCGACGATTTCTAATTTCTCTTGTGAAAATTCATTTTGGATATTTCTATTTTCTATAATTCACGGGACAAATATATCCTTCCAAATCCACTCAATCTCTCATCTTTCATTTCCGAAAATTCAAAGGGTGAAAATTTTTGTTTCTCATCAACCCCTCTGTATGATTCATCAGATCATGAGGATGTCGATGTGCATCTCAAATTTTCTGATTATTGTTGTCATAACCTCTTCAATCCTTCATTTGATCACAATGTTGATTCACTCGCTATTTATCCTTCCAAGCCATCAGTCTTTGATGATCCACCCGTTGATGATGTGGAAACCCCACAAGCTGTCGAGGCACTTCAGCCCAAGATGATGGTTATGTCAGGTCCTCGCTGTCTTGAGGACAGTTCCACTTCCAATCAAAAATATGTTGAAACACCCTAGGCTCCTCAACGCTCTCTCGTTTGCATTGAAGATCAATATGATCCACATGTTTCACACCCTCCATTATAATCACACGATCCTATCGCTCATGCAGTGGAGGAGTCATACATAGCAAGTCATGCTCCGAAGTGGATGCTTTCTTCTTTCTGCATGTTTTCTCATTTGCAAAGATCAAAAGAGTGTGCATGTTCATTGTCTACACACAGTGTGCTGTCACACCATTCAATACAAACTTAGCTGTCTAAGCGAGTGGTTTGAGTCTACAAGAAAGGTACCCCACCTTTCCCTCTTTCTGTTCTTTTGCTCTGTCCAATCGGTCTAACCAATCCTCTAGTGGAAGAGTAATAATACGGTAAACAGTAGCAAGAAAGCGCTTTTACTCTTTTCTTTTCTGTGGACACATTCAAAATTTGAGTGTGTTGGTTTTCACTATTTTATCTTTATTGCATGTTGGTTTACTTGAAAATATTTCTTGTCAACCATTCCTTCACCAGAATGGGCCAACCAATGTGGCGATGGCTTCATTGGAAATATCACTTCATGTGAGTAGGCCCATGCACTGTTTAGTTTAGGAGTAGGAGTAGTTTTTGATTTTCTTTCATCTTTTTCTTTGCTTACATTTTGGCTTTTGTTTTACTTTTGTCCTTTGCTTGTTTTGTGTGTTTTATTCGCACTCGTAGGTTTAGATTCACATGAAACTATGTTTGGATCATGAGACAGGTAGGGTGAAGTACAAGAGGACTTATACAACTATCAACATTTCGTTATCTGTCTACTCCCTCTTTTTCTGAAGAGCTTGTGTTCTTCAGTCAATGATAGCCTAATGGAAGATACGTTTTGTTCAGAGCGAGTCTTGGTGAAAACACAACACTTGCACTTTTAACTAGTACTGCCTACTCTAATCGGTTTTTCTATATTCAGTTAACCCTCGTCAACTCATTCAAGTAGAGTAAGGCGAGGGGGAAAACCTTAACACGTATGTCAGAGGTAGATATAACATACTTCTCTGAAGGGACAACCTCTTCAGATCTCAATAAGTCGGGATCCCTCTTCTGCCTCATGAAAAAAATAAGTGCCTATGCACAGTTCTTTGAAATAAAAAAAAAAAATAGAAAATAATAATAAATAAAGGCAAAAGAAGAGAAAACCTTCCTACATAAAGAGGTGAAGAAAGTAACTCCATCGGGGTATTGCCCAGGCTCGCTGGAAATGGAGCAATGCTTGTGTTCCTGAAGTGACTCTGCCGGGGTACTGTCCAGGCCCGCTGGCAGTGGAGAAACACTAGAGATGAAAGTTAAAATTTGACAACCTAAATTACTTGTGCATCAATATACCCCTCATCCCCAATCGAAACAACTTAGTTGACTTGGCTTGGTATGTGTGCTGACCGATAAATAGAATGGTAGGGACTATATCTTTAACTCAACCTAGTGAAGAAGTCATGACGATCAAAGAATTGAACAATACTTCAGGAGGAGTTAGACTTTCTTTACACAAGACAAAGTCCATACAAAGAACTAGAGTTCTACTAGTGTGTCTCCAATGTTGTAGCGGCTATAACCACCCTCCAAAATTTTGCCTTTGCTTCATTTTGGAGCCTCCCTCCTTAAATATTAGCATATTTTCTTGTGCTGCCCAGGTACTTGTGTTTTCATTGAGTTTTATATTTTTCTTTACAACTTGTGTTTTCTTACTTGCTTTTCTATCTAACCACAAGCTGGCCTCGTGACTTGGTTGAAATTGGTTCTTGTGCTGCCTTGGAAATCTGCATTGTCCTAGAGGGAAGCCTTCCTTGCTATCAGGAATTGTGTAGTGCAACCATTAGTAAGCTTCAGCTCTAGAATCGCGCAGACCCAGTTGGGAAATTGCATAGAGCAGTCCAAGCTAGCAAGTGAGCCTTCAACTCTAGAATTGCCAGAGCCAACTAACAACCAACCTTTAGTCTAGGAATTGCGCAAGCCAAACCCATAGTGAGAACTCAAGTTTAGAATTGCACAAAGCTAGCTGATAGCCTGCCTTCAGTTGGGAAATTATGCAGAGCTTAAGAGGCAACCTAGAGCCACTCAACCCAGAAATTGCGTAGAGCCATACTGTTCTCACAAACTGTGAGTGCATGAATCAGAGAGTTTCCCGGTCCTCCCTAGAACTGTGTAATCTTTCCAGGAATTGCTTGACAATTTTTTCGAAAATAAAGAAGGTAAGGGGAAAAGAATCCCTGGGAACTAGGGAATCCATTATTAGCTTCCCGAAGGTGACACATTTGCATCTTTAGAATTTTCTGCTAAGTGTTGTTGTTGTTTTTTATCTCAAGCATACGCATCATGAACACCATTTTATCAAACCTATGTAATGGATGCCTCTAGAGATCACTTATGCATTCAATCATCAAGCTCTAGCTTACCTAGGATATCAAGGAGCCTTCAGAGCATTGTCATTGCTTTTCGGGGTGAATTTTGCTTTTATTGATTTTGCTACTTTTTTGTGGCTTTTGTTTGTTTAGCTTGTGAGAGTGTTGTTTCTCTCATTTTGTTGAATGACCTCTAGCATTTTAACTTGTTTTATATTGTATACATGTTGTTTCAAGTTATACATTGCCTTCCCCAAGCCGCATAAGTTTTCCCAATTTTTCACCAACAGTCACCGATACGGTGACTCTCTTCACATGCTTCGTGTTCCTTCAGTTTGATCTATTGCTACACTTATCTTACATTCATACATCTACACTTAGTCATATCTTCCTCATCCTTACATCATCCTTCAGATCTTCCCGTTTGCACACTCCCCATGGACAGATCTAGGCTCCCCTTGCCCGGATCTCACATTCACTTGCATGCACTACACAATCTGGTAGCTGAAGGCCTTTGCCTTAGCTTTTGGAATTACGCAGAGGCTGTCATGGGCTAGCTCCAACTGTGCACTGCATAGTTCTAGGAGCCAGTCTCCCAACTTGGTCACTTAGACAATGCAATGTGCAGTCTCTCCTAGGCCCTGTCCTAGACTGAATTGCACATTGTGTAGTTCTAGTCAGCAAGCTTCCACACTTACTATCGGGACTGTGTATTGTGTAGTTCCCATAGTCAATCAATCACCCATTCTCAGTGAAACTGCACATTTCCTCTCATAATATGTCCTGGCTACTACTTGATCATGTTGTAAAGTTAGATTTGTAAGAGATAATGTTTGCTTTTCATGAGTGTCTGTTCTGTCCCACATGTACCACACTCGTGAAGTGCTTCTCTCTAGTAGTAATTGTACCATGGCACCAAAGAGAGATGCTTCAAGAGCAATTATTGAAATCAGTATCAGGGAAGATGTTAGGGTCCCACCCTAACCCCCTTATCTATGTAATGGGACCACGTCATAGTCAAGAGTCAATAAAGCGCATATTAATAATGGTAAGTGGTTAATCCGCAATTAATAACGGAACCACAGTTAGTTGCAAATGGGCCGTAGTATTAGATAGATGGTATTAGTAATACCGCGGTATTGGCCCGTGGTATTGCATGTATGAGTCATATATAAAGGATAGAAACTCCTTGCGAGGAGTATCGTGTCTTATTTTGTAATCGAGCTCTGCTCTATTGGAGGTTGCCCCCTCGAAGAGGCAAGTGAACATTACTCTCTGAATAATAAAATCATTGCTATTCTGTGCTCCGGGTATCTTTTCTTCGCATATTCTGTGTTCTGGGTCGCTTTTCTTCGCATATTCTGTATTTGGGTATCATTTGCAGGTTAAGAGCATAACAAGTGGTATCAGAGCGCTTTCCAGGGCCGGTGGGATCTCCATTTCGTAGCAATTTTTTTTTTGGCTAGAGACGTGTTCCGGCGTCTTTAAACCATGGGATCTGTCGTTGAGCGCATAAATCTCCGGATTTGGGGAGGCATGCACGCAGGAAATACAAGAGGTGGTCATGTCCGTTGGACTCCCTTGTAACCCATGTGGGTACCCCTTCGAGTAGTAGCGCATTAGACAGAACTACGCATGGACTGTCTTCCACGTACCCTCTGGGTATATCGAAAGCCCCCTAGGCTCCTTTGAAACCTTGCCATAGATAAATCGTCGGCCGTCTTGCGGCTGTAGTACACCGAGAACAGCACTCGAAGAGATTACTCGCCTCTATGATAGGGTAGTCGGGTTGTACGGCTAAGGGTACGGTTGATCCTCCTTAGTTAGAGCCCTGAAACATTGGGCCAAGTACTACTGCCAGACCCTATGTATATCGCGATCTGTAGCACCTGAAACTCCTCAAGACCCTAGTTTCCTTTTCAATCATCATATCTTCCAGATCCGCTTGAGCAAAGGAGTGCAACAACAGCAGACATCGGTCCCAATCAGCCATTCCGATCTATTAGATCCATCAGATCGCAGAAGCAGTCAGTTCTGCCGTCCAACGCTATCAAATCCGCCATTCAGATCTCTCAGATCCACCAGACTAGAGTCGTTGTGAAGGGTTACTATACCAGGGTATAATTGTCGCAGGACTTTTGGCCGCATTGACATTTTAAGAATTTGGCGACTGCAGTATTGATAAGGGAGGAGTAAAAATCCGTTAGGAGTAAAAGTCTGAGATCTTTCGGGGTGCTTATTGGTGATCTAGCCCATCAGAATCAGGATGACGAGTTGAGCACGGTGGTACCATTCATTTTTTAGTGAATTTTTTTTGGCGGTCCCACTTTTAAAAAAAAATCCGGTTGGTGTATGGTAGCAACTAGAGCTCAAGCGATGGCAAATGAAAGGATGGACAAACTTGAAGAATCAGTGCATAACCTCGGTATTCAGGTTACCAGACTACTTGGAATGGTCAAAAACATAGTCCCGAAGGGCAAGGAGCATGCCCACAAGGAGGAGTATAATGGCCAGGAACACAATGAGGGTGAGTCTAGCCACTCTCCTCACATCTGGTACACCCACCCACAACCCAGTCAACGAACTCCCAAGTTGGATATGCATAAATTTGACGGTTCTCACCCGTCGGCATGGATAGCACAAATGGAGCAATATTTCAAACTAAATCGCATCTACGATGATGAGACTCAACTTATGTTGGGAAGAATGTACCTGGACAATGAAAGGTGGCAATGGTGGGAATGGCATCAGCGTTGCAATGGATCTTTTAGGACTTGGACCCAATTTACCAAAGCTCTTCGAGATCGCTTTGAACAGGAAGACTCTTTTTTGGGTCGTCTCACTAAGCTCCGACAGACTGGTACAGTGGATGAATATATTACCGCTTTTGAAGGCTTAGCTTTCCGCACTAAGGGTCTCACAGATGAGTTCTACACGAAATGTTTTATCAGCGGTCTTAAAGAAGCCATCAAAGCTCAAGTCCTACTTCACCACCCTCCCACATGGACGGAGGCTTGCAAGGTAGCTCGTAATGTTGAAAGTGCATTAGCAACCCAATACAGTCACCCAAATTTCTCTGCTAAAGGTCGCCCCCCACAGTCTCACAACACGACTCAAACACTTAAAGTACAAAAGGTGTCACCTGCAAAGATGGCCGAAAGGAGAAAGCATGGCCTATGTTACTACTGTGATGAAAAATACTCCCCAGGGCATAAATGCAAGGAGCCCAAATTTTTTCAAAATGATGCCACTGACTATAGCTCAACAGAGGAAGAGCCACCACTGGAGGAACATGAGCAGCTTGAAGAAGACAACCAACAGGACAATGTCTCTGACGAACCAGTCATTTCGTTGCATGCTTTGGTAGGGATTTCTTCCCCTAAAACTCTCAAAATTAGAGGTTTTATTAAACATCGCCCAGTAGTAGTCTTGATTGATAGTGGAAGTACACATAATTTCATCCATCAAAAAGTCGCAGAAGCAGTACATTGTTTTGTACGAGCAGTTTCTAACTTCCAAGTTCAAATTGTGGATGGAGGCACAATGAAATGTGAAGGCCGCTGTGAAAATGTCAAACTTCAAATGGGGGATTATCAGTTGAAAACCCACATGTTTGCCATACACATGGGGGGTTGCGACATTGTCCTCGGCGCTGACTGGCTCCGCACTCTTGGGCCAATCACAATGGATTTCCAGGAGTTGTATATGAGTTTTAAGCAGAACAACCACACACATACCCTCCGTGGACTACAGGCGGGAGCCCCCTCTATAATTAGCTCGCATAGGATGGAAAAATTGTTAAAAAAGGGCAATCATGGAGTTGTAGCTCAATTTAATGCCATCCAAATAGTCAAAACGAAGCCGTTGCCAATTCATCTTGAGATGCAACAGATTTTAAATAACCATCTGCGGGTCTTTAACAAGCCTCAAGGGCTTCCACCCTCGCGAGGGGAACATGATCATAGCATCACCTTGGTTCCAGGGGCCCAACCCCCAAATGTGCGCCCATACAGATATCCGTTCACCCAAAAGAATGAAATAGAAAAAATCATCAAGGAACTTTTGGAAGTTGGTGTCATTCGTCCCAGCATCAGTCCTTATTCATCCCCAGTGGTCATGGTGCTCAAGAAAGATGGGGAGTGGCCGATGTGTCCTGACTTTAGGGCCCTCAATAAGTTGACAGTCAAAGATAAATTTCCCATCCTGGTGGTTGATGATTTGCTGGATGAACTCAATGGGGCTCAATTTTTCACGAAGCTGGATCTTCGCTCAGGCTACCACCAAATTCGCATGAAGGAATTCAACATCCCAAAGACTACTTTCAGAACTCATGAAGGCCACTATGAATTCTTAGTCATGCCATTTGGTCTTTGTAATGCCCCCTCTACTTTTCAGAGCCTTATGAACCACATTCTCAAACCATATCTCAGGAAATTTGTCCTTGTCTTCTTCGATGACATCCTCATCTATAGTTGCACTTGGGCTGCACATCTTCAGCATGTAGATCTACTTGTCCTGACAATGAACCACACGAGTTGGTTCGAAACGCGTCGACAAATGATTAATTATGTGATTTTTCCGAAAATTCTCTAAACAAATGTAGATCTACTCTTCTAACTGCTCCGCAAGCATAAATTATTTGTCAAGATGTCCAAGTGTTTGTTTGGCATGGCAGAAGTAGAGTACTTGGGCCACATTGTGGGGCATGAAGGTGTCAAGGTGGACCCCAAAAAGATCCAAGCAATGCAGTTATGGCCTCAACCTAAGACCTTGAAGAGCTTGCGAGGAGTTTTGGGTCTCACAGGCTATTATCTTAAATTTTGCAACTATGGTCGCATAGCGAAGCCCCTCACCCAACTCACCCAACTCCTAAAGAAAAATTCATTCTTTTGGAATGAGGAAGCACAACAGGCCTTTACAGCTCTAAAAAATGCCATGTGTTCCACTCCAGTTTTAGCACTACCTGACTTCACCAAATCTTTTGTCATTGAATGTGATGCTTTGGGTACAGGTATTGGGGCCGTCTTAATGCAGGAAGGGAGACCATTGGCCTTCACAAGCCAACAACTCAGTGGGAGGAATCTGGGCCAATCTACCTACGAGAAGGAAATGATGGCCATCTTACTTGAAATCTACACAGATCATCACAGTCTTAAATATTTTTTGGTGCAACACCTATCCTCCCCACAACAAAATAAATGGCTAGCCAAAATGCTAGGATATGATTATGAGATCATTTACAAGAAAGGGAAAGACAATAGTGTAGCAGATGCATTATCTCGCCAATTTG